>CAEFZY010027593.1:0-23172 GCA_903066815.1 Brachyrhaphis roseni
CCAGACCAGGTCAAAGTCCGCCAGGTGGACCACAACCACAATCTCTTTCAGCTCCTCGTAGCTGGACTGGTCAAAGATGGATTTGATCGTCTCCAGGAGGTAGTTTCCCCTTTTCCTCTTGACCGATGACAATCCAATGGTCAGGAACTCTGCGAATAAAATGTGAAAACATATTTTAATGAGTGAAGTAAATGTAAAGCAATGCTGCCATTCAGATCTGAGGTATCTGTAAAATTATTTCCTGATGAAATCTGGAGAAGGGAGATGAGAAATGATGACTTACAATCAGAAGACAGTTTCTGTGTATGTAGGGACAGTTTAAGAGACATTGTTGAAAGATTACCATAGGAGAAAACCAACAACATGAAAAATACCAGTATCTTTAGGTTTTGTCCTTTTCTCACATATTTTCTCAATTTGGACTTTATATTCCTTCCCAGATTGTGCTAACAGTCAGACTCTTGCTTCCATAGAGGTGCTCATATACAGTGTCTATAAAAAATATCCATCCCATTGTATGTTCTACCGTTTTTATTTCCTTTACAAATCAATCATGATCAACAAATGTTGTCTTTTTTGACAGAACAAAACCCTTTAAAGAAGCAGTGTTATGTGTTTTCTAAGCACATAGCGCCATTTTATTGCACAATCGAGAAACCATGTAAATTTCCGTTGTTATAAAAATGCTGTACATCTACCAAATATATATTAAAAGAAATTTGACTTTCTAATTTAACGCCTTGAAATGGTGCCTCTGTCTCTTTAAAAAACTCCTGCTCTTTCTGAAACTCTTCAGGAAGTCATCACAACACGGCTCCTCTCAGTTCCACCAGGTGTTTGCTAATTCCTGCTGGCTAGTCTGAAGGAACTGAGTGGGGGAGGGCTCCGCAGCTCAGAGGAGGAGCTTCGTCCTCGAAGGCGGAGCTAGGTCCACCCAGGTGTTTATCCCAGCTGATTGGTTGCCATGAAGATTAAAGGATTTCTCAAACTTGCATGAAAGAATCAAGGCAACCCTCCAGGTATGTGTTTGATAAAGGAATAATATCATAACAAGAGGAAGAGCTAAAAAATGTTAGATTAAATCAGTCATCGCACATGCATCTCCTTCAAGTCAGCATTTAGCAGATGCACCTTTGGACGTGAATATGTCTCATTGAGGCTGCAGGTGAATACGTTTGATAGGCACTGCATATTTATGACCTCACCTAAGAGGTTTTTACTTTTTATAATTGTGATATAAACAAATCAAATACAGGTTTTAAGATCAAGTGATCTTAAAACAAAACAAAACGTATAAAAAAGAAAAGAGTGCAGTTGATACCATAAAGAAACAACAATAATCTAAAATAAAAAAGTTACAAAGCATTACTGACTCCTTTCTAAATCCTGTGGAAGTGACAAACGTGAACTGGGTTCTTCCCATGACTGTACGGAAAGTGCAAAACAAATTGACAAAATGCAGATAAGACAACTGGGTCAAAATGATTTTCGAGCTATAACATTTGGAAGTAGAGCATGATTTGCTTGAGGTGAGCAAGTTCAAAACCGAAACAAAGAATCTCTCTGAATCATTTCTTCTTCTCTTCTTTAAATCAGACTGATTCGGCTCCGCCTCCTCAGATAGGAGATGGATTAACGTGAAGCTGCTGCTGAAGAGGGAACCTTCAGACTTACTCTTGCGGTGCAGAGGCGTGCCGGCAAGATAGCGGTATGTGACATTAATGGTTCCAGAGAAGTTACTGAGGTCTCTGAAGGTGTGAGCGTATCGCTCCGAGCTGGGAGGGTGGACCGACGCTTCCCTGAGCTGCCTCTTGTCTCCTTCCTGCAACACGAAAAGCACATTAGAACTGAAGAAAAGAAAGGCACACCAAAGAGAAGCAGCCAAATAAAAGCACGCATTTTTGAATAATTAAAAAAAGAAGAAAGAACATATTTCTTTTTTTATTCCTTATGTGTGTTTGGATGCAGCTGAGCTGAATTCTTCCACAGCCAGTTTGCAGAATTCATGAAAACGCCCAAAATGCGAAAACGCCTTTTAATAACCGAAATAAACACAAATTATGTGATTTTCCCCCAAATTCTGATGACATCATAAATAAACAATAAATCATCTGGCTGATTTCTTTTTGGGTCCAAGTCATCAAGATTTCAACATCAACTCTCTTTAAAAATTTAAGTAAATATAAAATGGAAAACATGGGAATAAAGGGGCTTTTATCGTATCGTTTATCATTTATTGTGATAAACTTCTTATAACATTTTGACTTATTAGTGTCACAATAAATTTCCCTAAAGCTGTACATACTGCCCGTTTTGTTAGTACTATTTTTCACTTCACTGTTTGTTCAGTAAAGGCGTATCAATAAATATCAATACATTTGAAAGTATGATTAAATAGTAAGATTTTGTAGTTTTGATAATATAAGTCACACTTTTCTGTATCTGGTGTCCTGAAGAAGCGTTTTACAAATAGGAATGTTTCTGCTGAAACACAGTGGCAGACATACAGTTACCTAAAACAATAAGTAGTATATACTTGTTATCATCATTTTTATCACCATCACAATAGTACCATGATAAAACCATGAAAACATGAGGTTTTAATGAAACCTTGTGTTTCATGAAGACATGAGGGGTGGGTGATGTTGTCCACATTGTGATAAGTCTCTAATCATGAGCCTCATCCAACTAATGATGTTCAAAACTCCCCTAAACTGTTCGGATTGTCGAGTAAACCTGAAGCAACAAGCATTTAATCAATTGATCGCATGATGGATTAAAGTCAGCTTGATCATTCCCATGCTGATGACGAAGCATTTTATTTTGGACATTTAAAATATCTTCCAGTTCTAGCAGGGAGTGCTCTCCACAAGATTTAAATTTTCCAGCCATTCAGAGGGCGAACTTGCACTGTCATGCCATGATCAATATATTATTAGGAAATGGTCTCAAAAACAACAATATTATCATTTATCGCAATCGTTCATTGAAATTTGTCAGCAAGACTGATAGATTGTCGGGATATATGAGATATGACTGAATGCAGACTGAATGAGCGGTGTCCTAAAGATGCGTATTCCAAATGGGAAAGATTTTCAAGAGTAATATTTGTGTTTGTGGAGCTTTTAATGCTTCGTCATTAAGTCACAGCCATGCAGCTACCTGGAAAAACAGGTAATAATAAATAGTTGCTATTGTCACTTTTATTGTTATCACAAGAGCAACATAGAATATTGCGATAAAACTGTAAGTAAATATCGCCCACCGCTTGGTGGGAACCAAAATAAAGGACATTTGGAGTTGTTGTTCAGACCTCCTCCCCGAAGACGGACACAAAGAGTCTCGATAAGTGAATAATACCAATGGTAGCTCTCATCACTGACCAGCACATAGCCATCCTCGATGTAGAGGTTCAAGAAGAGGAGGAAGGTGATGAGGAAGCCGAGGAAGGGAATGGTGGAGCGTTTCCTCAGACACCTCATCTTGTCCAGGGATTTCCACACCAGTCTCATTCTCACACTGCCGATGGGATCTGAGGGAGACACGGTGGAGAGAAATACATCAGGGTGTGACGGCTTTTACAATCTGGAGCGCCGTGTTTAAGGAAAGTTTGGGGTTAAATAACCGTCCACACTCATTTAAATCATCCGCTGATCCATGTATGATCGTTGGTGGGGGAAATCTGGAATCAAACCCGCAACCGTGCAGACAACCACAACTCTGACGGCTCAACTCGCCATCTCCCTAGAGCTCTACTGCTGGCAAAAGTTCCCAGGGCTACCTTACATGTGTGACTGACTAAATAAAGATTTTAAATAGCTGCGAACGCAATTTCAAATGTAGCAACGTGCTTTGTCTTTTGCAACTGCAGCAACTGAGCGTCAGGATGTGCCGCTGTTGCCTCCGAGACGCCCAGCAGAATACAAACTACGTCCAAGCTCAGTTCGATGGCCACACTCGCATCGATCAGTCGCACCGAGACTCAGCTTCACCGGGGATTCGGCTTGTCAATATCTCTTTGTGCGCACTTGAAAACTGAATTTAACATGTCCATTCTCAACTCTCCGTAGGTAGGAAGCACATGTGGATTAAGACACATGGACTTAATCCACATTAGATAGATGTTTTATCATCTATCTGATAAAATAATGAATAGTATACTAAATACTGCAGGATGTTATTAATGTCATCATCTAGTGTTTAAAGAACTAAAGAAAATCAGTTCAGGAGGTTTGCTGGTCACACACTGTAGTGTCAAGAGGGAAAGGCACCAGCCGTGACCTCAGAGGAGCAACTGTTGAACAAAGTCAATCGGAAAACGGTCAGAGGGGTGTTTCCAGTTTGAGGTTCAGTATCAAACGGAGTCAAAGATTATTCACAATTGGAAACTATTTGAGATGTCTATCAGTCTCCAGCAAATTATCCTATTTTAATGTCTGATTGGGTAATTGTTTGGAGAAACCGCAGGAAAGTTCAGATGGCATAGTTTGGTTTAATCTGTTCCTTAAACAGACGTAACAGAAGCAGAGAGATATTGTGGTGTGTTGAAAATCAAACACATCAGCACAAACACTTCATACCAACCAGCAAACATGATACTAAGGGTGTAGTAATTACGGACCAGGGCACCTTCTCCATATTCCAAGTCATAATGAACTCATCCGTCCAACAGGTGAAACTTGGTTGACATTGATTCCTGACGTATGACAGGAGTCTAAAAAATCAAAACTTTATCTCAATGAAGAAAAGAGAGGTGTCTATGTGTTTTAATGGTCCAGTCAAAGCCCAGGCCTCAATCTTATTGGAATGCTTTGATGGTACTTGAAGGGTTCAATCACAACAGCCCTGTTTGGTCCACTTTAATCAAACTCGAGTCTGTTGTTTGCCCAGGAAGTACATGAAAGAGTTCACTTCAGAGCAGAGCCCGCTCCAAAATCAGGAAGCAGGCTGTAGAGCTGAGCATTCTGGGTAAATACAGCCAAAACTAGCATGTGCCTTGCGCTGGAGGGAGAAATGGTTTGCTGGAGAAATCCTACAATCACTGAAATCTGACATTTTTGTTTACATTTTGTAAAGAAGGAAGTTGCGCTCAGTGTCTTCTTTGGATCTTTTTGTGTCGTTTTCTTCATTGGTTCTCTGTGCCGCGCCACCACAGGCAATGAAGGGAATAGGTTTTCTAAAGGTATGGTTTGTTTAACACAGTGCAATATGAAAGCGAACAGCAGCAGCCGAAAATTTAACAAATGTTGCAATTTTAGTCCCCAATCAAACAGAGTCTAACGAACGATCAAGTGGGAAAACAATATTCACCGAAATCCTCCAAGTCCCACAGAAAGACATTAAATTCAGCCTGCTAATTTTGCCGTTACAATTTTCTGAATCTTGGGGCGGACTTCACAGTTTTACCTTTTTGTGTTGGTTTTTGTTTAATGAACAACCCAACTTTGGAATCTGCTGTGCGTTTATACGCTTGATGTTCAATGCATATACTTTTGGTACCTGCTATGAACTAAACTATTTCACACCGTGCTCTTATTTAAAACCCTAAATCCGACTGTGTGCTGTCCGGTCTCCGCTGCATGTCTCCGGGGTTCTGCAGGACTGCATTGTGACAATGAAAGGAATGGTTAGGAATGTTCTAGAGGAATCTGCAGCCGACCGAGTCATCCCGACACACTGGTGCTCAGCTCAGGTAGCGCTTCCCGCTTCCCGCTCGCCGAGCCAACAGTCTCATCTCGTTTAGCCAGAACTCAGCCACAGCTGCTTCCTCTCTCCGGAGACGCCACAACCCAAATGACACGGCACACGCGTACGCTAAAAGTCATCCGCAATTTCATGTTGAGACAAGAACCGACCTCATAAATATGAGTCCTGGATGTCTATCTTAACGAAACAAGACAAAGATATGTGCCTCCTCGTTTAATAATTCAACGCGGGCTCCGGGGAGGAAGAGCATGAGACGATGATACAGCCAGAGGCGCGGCTGGGCAGAGAAGCTCGTTTCTGCTAGCCTGGATTTCACCAGAGGCTCAGAGCCACGGTGTCACGATGAGCACTTTACCGTTCCTGGAACACGCTGGAATAGGGGAAATTATGCCGATTTAAGTTGTATGGATGATGGCAGGAGTTTGCTGTCGGGATGGTTGTTGTGTGTTGTGTTTACTCTTGCGGCCTGAACCCAGAGCAGTGAAAAGGACTTTGTGTGTTTTAAAGGGCCGTGTCATCGTGGCTGTCGTATAGTCTGTCACATTTCCCTGGCACTCTTTCAGAGCCATCTACCAGCAGGCTGGAGCTGTTATATGTCCATTATACACTCTGCTAGGCGGGGTGCATGTGTGTGTGTGTGTGTGTCTGCGCATATGAAAAAAGTGGGCTGAACCCACCAAAACAATGACTCTTTATTTGTTCTCTGCTACCAAACAGTGAGCATTTATCCTGTATCAGTTGTCAACTTCTTTAACCAAATCACAAACATTTCTGGCTCTAATAGGTTACCATACTGCAACATTATAACCTCAAACTTCAATGTAACTTTATTGTATAGTTTTACTGAACACTAGGTAGTGTTCCTTTAAAGATCAGATAATTCTTTGTTAGTCCCGCAAGTGCAAAATGTAAGCTTTGATACCACTACTGTGACAATGTAGAATTGTTTTCAATATCGGCACCATACAAATATTAATATCGGATCGGTGCATCTCAATAGCTTTAACACCCTTAATAGCACACTTTTGTTATTGGTTTCAGGCAATAAGAGTATACCTGTGTGAAATTTCATCTCAGCATAACTGTTTTGCTGAGTTCTGTACAAGAATATTAGTGAACAAGCAGTAAAAGTCCAATCTAAATCCTAATGAGAATATGCAGAAAGACTTGTAAACTTTCTTCATGGATGCAATCCATCCAATGTGACTGAGTTTGAGAAGACTGGACAAAAATATCTGTAGATACTAAGCTGTTCCTCAAAATACTTACAATGATGGGTGCTTCTATGGGTGTTTGTGGTTGTGACATGGCAAAATAGGAACAATAGGTATGAGTACTTTAGTGATGCTCAATAAATCCTACCAGGCCATCAGTTCAAATGGAAAAAACTATGCAACAAAAACCAAGCGTATCAACCAGAATGATCTTTATTCGGTTTGTTTTCTGTCATTGCAACTAAGCTTTCAATTTAAGATTCAATACACTCCTGCTGTTTGTGTTAGCTTTAAGGATGCATTGTCACGCTATGCTAGCGTTCTTTGTGATAAGTATTTTCGAGATGAGACGAGATAATGAATCCATAAATAATAATAATAAAAACAAACAAACAAACAAACATTGTCCAGAAATCCTCCAAGGAAAACATCACCTGCTAGGCTCCCAGGCGGTGCTGTGGGGGTTTGGAAACGGCCCCGAGCCGTAAAGCTTCCCCCTCTTCAGTCCCCGACATCAAAGCAGGCTGAGAGTTATGCTGCTGCGCGACACATGAGGACCCGAGGGAGACACAATGACAAACAAGGGAAATAACACCGAGACTAGACCGAGTACGGAGACGAATTCATGTTCCCCGAGTAGCAGTAGAATAATTAGCTGCACACACTTTATGACACTAAAGTCATTTTTCAGTCAACCGAACAGTCCGCAGTCATATCTTCAAACAATCACGGCGAGTATTTTTAACACTGTAATCTTTAATGATTCTTGTTGCAGTCCCGTAAAGCAGCACTTATGCTAATTTCAGACTCTAGCTTAAGCTTTCTTCGCGGCTACCAGCTAGCCAGTTGCTGCAGTTTCACAGAGTTTACTTATCATTTGAATCTCATCTGTCCCAAAATGTTGCCACACAAAAGATTTACAGCCAGTGAAGGATTCTTTAGTGCTTTTTGCTAGCTGCGAAGAAAGCTTAAGCTAGAATCTGAAATTAGTATTATTGTTGATATATTAGTTACAATTATCTTAAAATGACAATATTTTCATTTATTGCAATCATTTCTGGGACAGTGCATCGTCCAGTAAAATGTATTTTTGTGACAGCTGAAAGACCCTGTTGGTTTTGGTGTTTTCTGTGTCTGTCTATGCTGATAAAGTTTATGTGTGTTCCCGGTTGGTCAGTGTGTTAGTGGTTAACCAACCAGCGCTAACCTCATCATGCAGGTTCAGCCAGCGGATGAGATTTCACGCTCACCTCGTAGTCAAGCATCACGCTGGTTTTATAGTATTTTATTATTATTTTAAGTATTATTTATCTGGATAAACAATGTACCAAACCATATCAAATGCTTTGTCCACTTAGTCAGACAGAGTTGATGCGCGCGGCCGCAGGAAGATCTGAAAAACTCGTCCCTCAAACTTCAGCAGCCAGAACAGTTTCTGTGATTCTTCTTAAAAACTCAACAGACACGAAATGGAAGAGCTACTAAAACCACATTAGCAATACTAAATTAAATCTCCTGTTTGTTGCAGCGGATTTAGCTCATCATGCAGGGCCGATCCAAGGCTGCATGAGGCCTGGAGCAGATTCTGACCTAGGGGCCCCTCTTGCTGCTAAAAATATCAGCACCTCTAACAGCTTCTGTTACATTTAGTGAAATCTGGGAGAGGGGGAGCAGTTCAATTGGCCAACCTAAAAAGCAACAAATTATAATTGCAGTTTATTCAATTGTATTTGCGAACAAACAGAGCTCAAACTCAAAGATTAAACTCACAGCATCAGATTGTTGCTGTGGTAACAAACCAATCTAACTATGAATATCGTTCTTCGAACTGAGCTGAGTGGGGGAGTCTTGTGCTCTGAAATGGGGAAGCTCAGTAGCTCTGAGGAGGAGCTGCGCCTTGAAGACAGGTCTAGGTCCACCCAGGTGATTTGCACAGCTGAATGGTTGCCACGGGAGATTCAAGGACTTCTCAAATATGCAGGACAGAGTCAAAGCAATATTCCATGCATGTTTCTGATCAGGGAATAACATTATAACGCAAAGCAAAGCTCAAAAAAGTAAATTTTACTTAATATTGCCCCCTTTAATTCACATAAAATTCATGCAGAATGTTTGTTTGTCCTCTTTTATTTACACAGACCAATAGTAGCTTCTCAAGAGTCCTCTGAATTCCTCCTCAATGTCGTCCACCCTTTGCTGGCTGTGAATATTAGACAAGTGGTTCAGGAATCTGCTTTTCCCCTGCAACATCCTCCTCTCTTAATGGTGAAACCTGATGGAGGCAGACTTCAAATGGGAGAACAAGGGGCTCCCCTGTGCAGGGAAGGCAATTATGTGGTCAGGGGGACGTTGTGTAACCGTACACCAAGGTTTCTATACAAGACACACGACACAAAACAAAACGCAAGACCTGCTTCCCTCTCCATTTGTAATGGCTCCGTAGCTGCAGAGTGGCAGCGGTCCTCTTGCACAGCAGCTATATATATTTTTTCTTTCTTCTTATTGCGAGAGGCGCGACAGGAACCAAAGAGCGACAATAAACAAAGAAAAGTACGACTGAGCAGAGCAGACTGACACGCAGAAAATACATGTGGCGTTTCACATGTAGCCTTCTAAAGCAAAGTCCTTTAAAGAGCTGAAGCACAAGAGCAAAACACCCTTTATAACACCGACACAAAAGTTTGACAAAAATTTTTTTTAGAATGGTCTAATTTGTTCACCTGTATAGTGAATAATGACGATGAAAGTTTGTGGTACACACCGCTCCAGGTTTTATTGAGAAATCACTATTACCTGCTGAAACACTCTTTTCCTGCCGGCTTGAATTCCGGGCACATTTTTAGCGTGAGCCGTCGCGTGTCTTTAATGGGAAAACCTAAATGGCGAACTCATTCAAAACAAGAGTAAAAGGAAGGGGGGTGAGGAGAAGATGAATAAAATGGGAGTGCAGAAAGCAATTCTCCCACCTTTCATCTTGTTATCTGTTTTACATTATTTCCCCTGGGTATCCCTGCACCTTGCAGATATACAGCTCTGCACAAATAATCAATTAAGCCTGCAGATTTGCCAGGATTCAGCAGTTGCTTTGTGTCAGGCCTTCAGCCACTTTCAATGGATTTTCTCTCTTGATAAAAAAAAAAAAAGAAGCCAAGCGCAACGCGGGCTTTTGTTGATAACGAAATGAGGCGTGCGGTGGCATAATGAATCCCTTTATTATGAAACAGGCCGTTTTGTTATTAATTGGAAGTGGTCAAAATGTTTATCAATTACTACATTCGTACACGGTGCCTGACAAAAGAACTCTGTCATCTACAAAGAACCGCCGAGCATTCGCTCCAACACCAGAGAAGTGATCCTAATTATCTACGTACGGGTTTTATCAGGGAAAAATCCGAGCCCTGAAGCCGCTCCGTGTAGCTCGTGCAAACGCCGCGTGTCACAACGGCGAAATCGCGATTGGAGCGGATGACCCGTTGAACCCGCGAAGGTACTCGTCCGAAGGGAGTCCTTATGGCGCGAGTGAGCGGCACAAACTTTTCTTTTACATGAACTGCCAAGTAGTTTTCAGATCATTAAGGAGTCCCAGATGTGCCGCGTGTTACCGGTCCCGGTTGCATCAATCTCCCGAGGCCAGACGGCTGCGGTGAGTATCCAAACAGATGTACCGCCCCGCCACAACAGCAGCACCGCTGCCCTCCCCTCCTTCGTCTCCCTACGCGGGGCCTGGCTGTCATTGCTGTCAACAGCTTGAGATGCCACACTCTAATGGGAGGAGGAGGTGCACAGAGGTAGAGAATGTGGATATGGGTGTGTGTGTATGTGTGTGTAATACACTCCCCACAGACACACTGTCCAAGTGTGCCCCTTTTCTTTTCACACTGACACAACCAACTGCCATTGCTACCTTCTCTGGAGCCCTCATGGGAAACGTGGGCTGCTGCGACAATGGCACTTTCAGATGTTCTCCCACAAGGCGCCAGACAAACCTCGGAGCTTAAAAAAACCCTGTAAGGTCCTTGACACCCCACTGCCAAACAGGCCTCTCTCCGCGAATTTCAGACGGCCAATTCGTCCTTGCCTGTTTTTTTTTTCCCCTTCTAACAGTGAAAGGAACAATGCCTTGTTCTAGTTCCAGGACGTCTTAGAGACATCCACAAAAGCTTTTGAAGCTCATCGTCACTGGCTGAGGTGGCGCATGCTGCTGAAATGCATTCTCATAATATATTGAACCAGTTTGAATTTATGCAAGCTTCATGGCAAACAGTCACCAGCCAAACATACGCTCCCTGATGCCCTAAAATTGTTCAGGTCAAATAAAAAACATCTACAAAGATGTTTTCTCAGCTCTGGCGTATCGTCACCTTCCTAAAATATTTTTCTGCCATCTGAGGAGTCAAGACCCCAACACCCTGGATAGAACTCTGATACTTCATCCAAGTTTTCTTCCACCATTTTCTGGAGCTCCAACTGCGAAGGATGGACTCTGATAATAGCACTTTCAGATGTTCTTCCACGAGGAACCATAAAAGCTTTTGGGCTTAAAAAAACAAGAAAGTCCCTGACATTCTAATGCCAATTGATGTTTGAATAGTGAAAAGATCAGTGCCTTATTTTAGCTACACAACATGTTGACAATATCAGCAAAGCCTCTCTAGGTCATCATTGCTGGCACAGGTGGTGTATGCCACTGGATTCCTATATATTGAGAAAGTAGTCAAGTTCAAGACAATCAAATAATGCCCAGCCAAATCTGGTAGCTGATACAACTGTACAGGTCAAATGTACAGATTGGCCATATTTTTCCAAGGTCTGTCTTCCATCTATTGGACTGAAGAGACAAGGCATCCACAGGATACTACAGTTGTACACAAGTCTGTGCCCATTTCACACCAACACAACCAGTTATTACTGTTTCTTCTTTGGAGCCCGCATGAGAAATTCAGATGTTCTCCCATAAGGAACTACACATACCTGAAACGTCTCAGACATTCCACTGTCAAATATCCTTCCCTTCTTGAATTCTAGATGGTCAGTGCCCTTGCCTGTGTTTAAGCTTGAACAGTGTGAGGAGCAAAGACTTGTTATAGTTCCAGGATGTGTTGGAAACATCAACAAAGCCCCTGTTTGTTCAACTGCAAGAGCACCGTTGGTGCAAACTGCTGAAAACGCATTCCCATAAGACACTGTGCAGACACGATGCAACTCTTGGCCGAGGTGTTTGGAAAGAAGTTCCTTAGATGTAATTCACCGCATTCTCAGCTATACTTGTTTGGCTAGAGAAGATGTGGTTTCATAATTCTTACAGATTTAAGGAATCCAAAACAATCCACTGACATCCCTTTTGAAAAACACCTAATGCCGCGACTTGGATCCAATCTCTGTGTTTTCTGAAAAGACCGAGGTGGCATAGAGGGGGTTGGAGTTAAACTGCTAAGGCTCATAATGGTTGACTTCTGTAGGCGATAACTTCACAACTTGAAGGTGTGATTAGCGCAAAAACACACTGCAAACACATATAATTTGTTGTCATCAGCACACACCGGATGTGATGCATTTTAGTGCACTAAAATGCATCACATCACTGCCTCGGTGCACTCTAGATCCAAGTTTGAGATGCTTTAAAATACAACAAAATTGATATAAAGTTATAGGACTGTGTTTCCATAATAAATGTGTGCAAAACTCAATATCCCATATTTTGGAAAAGCACAATTTTGCAATTGCTGTGTTTTCACTTTATACAAAATGCAATTAAATCACACGTGAGTAAGTTTGCTAACTTTATGCCATTGAAGAACATCCAGTGCCATGATCATCCAACTACTTCCTGTCGTCTTTTTCTTTGCAGTTTGCTCCAGTGGGAACATCCGGTTGTTGATCATATGACTCGTAAGATGTGAAAAAAGTGTTTCCATTGCAGTTTTGCCAAATAAACTAGTTTTGATACGGCTAAAAAGATCACCTCATACTAGCACCAAAACTTTTCATCCAAAAACAAGTTTTTTTTCAAAACGGATACGTTTCCATTAAGCAAACTTATTTTCGAAATGTCAAATTGTGTAATTACACGGTGAATGGAAACACAGATATTGACATGCTTTACCTTTAGAAAGAAAAACAACCAATACTCCTTCTGCACAACGACCAAAGTTCACGCCTCCTTTGGTTCTGTAAAGCCACACTGATTGGTCAAAGTCTACGTGCGGGACAATACCAGCAGTGGCATCTTAGCGAAGGACAGAGCAACTAAGGTTATTGAAATCGATTCAGATATAACAACTTAAAATGCATTTCCCTCATCCGTGTGAAAGTCTAGTACAGAAGTTGGTCTCAAAGTGAAGGAAGTTACTTTAGTGTTTGCTGAGGTTGTTGGCGCTTAATGTCAGAGGTAAAGCTTTTCCAACTGTGATGTTTATAATGAGGACAGGGAAATGTAAGACATGATCTGAATCGGCCTCTCCCAGGCCCTACTGAGCAGTTAGCGCTTTGACCCAGATTAGCGAGCTGCCAACGGTGCACTTGGGAGGGAAACTGATGGAAGGCTGTGATAATGCCTGCATATTTCACATTTTAAACACACTCGGAATGGGCACACCTCTTGTAAACAGGCACACACACACATATGGTCTCTGCTTCATACCTATCCCGAGTGACTAATTGGCTGGTGATAAAAAAAATACATTATACCCACATCTCAGACACAAGACGATTAAGCATCTGAATATTGCAAAAGGGTCTCTAGGGAAAAAAGATATTCAATTAGTACTTTGTTATATTACAGCGGGTTAATGAGCAGAGTGTCTTTCTGTACCCAGAGTCCCTACTGTCCACTGTCATGTGTCATAAACATATGCTGCTACGATGCTCCCCCTGAAGCCATTTTCTACTTTAGAAAACACAGACCCATGTGAATTAGCAGACAACATCCTGTCATCATCTTGCTGCCCCATAAATAAAGAAGCTGAACACTGGCCCCAGGCAAGGGAGAGAACGGACAACACAAGAGGAAAAATGGCCATTGAAGAATTGGCCGGAGAGAAATTCCCTCTCCTGCTCCGTCTCCATTCGGAAGCCAGAGAAAGAGCCGAGGAGACTTGGCTCTGCCTTGAAAGCACTTAAAAAGCCAAGGTCACCTCCTGGTCAAATCTGTGAAATGAGAAAATGGCCAAAGGGGCATAAGGCCGGTGGCAGATAACATGAGAATGCACTATCTCCCCCCTCCACATTTAGTAAAAGGGAAGAATGGGGGAACTGGCGGCAGGCTTTCAAAAGGCTCCAGCTTAAATAAGAACTGTGCATACAATAAGATGGCCCAGTTTCAACCAGTATGACGTCGCATACATTGGAGTACTCTTAGGAAATGAGGTACTCGGTCAGGCGGAGAGTGGGCAGCCAAAGAGCTGAATGTGAGCTGACACAGTCCGATCTAAAACGGAACAGCTCTTGTATGTCAGTAAAGCTTAAAGAAATGAGAGTGTTGATTAAAATGTGTTGGGGACTGCGAGTCAGTGGTCTGACAATTCCAGAGTTGTGGGTTTGATTCTGGCTTCCTCCTGCTACATGTCTGTGCCCTTGGCAAGGCTCACACTCCCAGGTTTTCTTCCAATCTATGTAGAAATTGTTGGAAATTTGCAGCTGCGATTTGCCGAATGTGAATCTAGTCTTAGGCTTTCTTAGTGGTTCATAAGACTAAAAATCGTTCCAGTTAAGTCTCGATAATTAAAATACATTTAGACTCCAGCATTGATATTTTTGACAGTCTAAAATATGCAGGAATAGTAAACCTGTGTGTTGGTTGAATAGCTTTGGCATCGGTCTAACTCTACCAGGATAGTGATTTGGCTCAAGGGCTGGAACAAAACGTCAGGAAATTAAAACCTGACGAAATCTGTCTCACGAAAGTCAAATCTGTCAGATGAAATTAGCACTGAAGACGCTCCCACAACTTTTAAATCGTTTGTGTGGAAGCACATTGTTTACCCAGCTGACAAAACTGAGAAACAGAGAAAAAGACAAGAAACAAGTTTTTGTAAGAGAATGTTAGCGTTCACTATGACTAGGAAACAATATAAAGAGTTATATCTGTGGTTTATGAGGAATTTGATCTCTAGTGCAAAATCTAAGGTAGTTGTGGGGATCAAAATCAGACACATCTTTTATTGGGCCAATTTAAATGGAGTCTTGATTGACACTTGAGAAGTCAGTTAAACATTACTTTTGCTCTCTTTACAGATTAACTCACCTGGAAAACATTCAGACAGACACAACACAGATCGTGTGCAAAGCTTTAGAATGGTTGGCAGACACATCAAAAACGACCAACAGCACAATTACCAAATAGTTCACTCAGTTTGATCGAATCAGTGAACTGCCTCAGTAAGTCAACCACAAGTTGGAAATGGCGTTGGAAACTTAAGACTTTAGTTTTCCTACAGCTCCGCTAAATGACTCCCCAATGTTACTATTTGCAACAGCAGGATTCATGTATTGATAAGAATGTTGTGGGAACCTCTCAGGGCAGATCTGAAACACCACTTCCAACATAACTCCTGGGAATTGTGCATGTATAATAAGCATATAAATAATTTGGAAACAGTTACAAAATAAACTCCTGCTCGAGAGAGAGAGCTAGAGAGAAGGAGTGTGATTAATAACTCAAACGTTTCAAAATAATACAGATTTTTAAATTTTTTTTGGAAGCTGTTACAGTCAATGATTTCCACTGTCCAATGGATTGTGGAATCAAAGCAACAAAACCACAGAAATGTTCAGCATTTAAATCTAGATATCTGCTCTCTGTAAAGGATTTTGACTTCAAAAGTAACCTTCACGGTCCTACAGATCACAGAGTATTTTTCTGCCGCGAGCAAAGACAGAAAAAAAAACCCAGGAAAGATTGAGATGAACAGCACAATACCTCAATAGTGGAGCCCATGTTTTCTGCCTCGCCGGTCTCCAATAACAGACTTCTGGATGCGGCTACCCACTCATCCATTGACTACCTATCCCCGCGCTAGAGCGATGGGAGCATTATCTTTTACCTCTGCATCCTCTGAATTTTCTCTTGTCTTCTGTCATGAATATTTGATGAGGGGATGTGTAGGAAGGCCAATCACCAAAAGACATTTATCTCCAATATACCCCTGACTTGGCAACCCAAGCTGAGCGTCTCCTTTGGTAATCAAAAACAAACCTTTCAGAAATGAAAAGGCCCTTTAGAGAAAATCATTGCTATCATGGCAATATGCCTGTTTAAAGGGGCAGTACTGTGTGTTTTCCTGGAACATGGAGCCATTTTATAGCGCAGACAAGTGACTATGTTACCTTCAGTTGTTATAAAAAGGCTGTATATATCAAATATGACTTAAATGAAAGTTGACTTCATAATTTATCGCCTTGAAATTTGGCCTCTGTCTCTTTAAAAACTCTCTTCAGGAAGTCATCACAATGTCTTCACTATTAACCCTTTAGCAACGTTTTTTCCAGCGTTGAACTAAGAAGTAGCTCCTGTAATGAGATCAGCAGACGCGCAGTTCCATCAGGTGTTTGCTAATTGCTGCTGGCTAGTCTGAAGGAGCTGAGAGCGGGAGGGCTGCTCTGTGAGGCCAAAGCTCGGAAAATTGGAAACTGCGGTTCAGAGAAGGAGCTTCATCGTCGAAGGCGAGGCTAGGTCCATCCAGGCATTTTGCGCAACTGAAGGGTTGCCATGACACATAAAAGGTTTTCTCAAAAATGCATGAAACAATCAAAGCAACACTCCAGGTATGTTTTTGATGAGGTTCTGTCATTATAACATGATGTAAAGCTAAAATTAAAAGTCAATTTTACATAATACAGCCTCTTTAAAATGAGTTCCACTGGATGCCTGAATGCATTGAGATTCAGATATGACCCACGCTGCTTTATTATTATGATCTTTATTTGGAGTTTTGTCAAGATAGAAAAAGGGAAAACTGTAGAGTGTTGTTTGCACATCCATCCGGGCGGTGTGGTCCATGTCTGACCTCCCATGAGGCTCCAGCAGAACACGTTGGATGTTAATTAGTTATTCCGGGAACTTCTGTCTGCACCTACTCACCCGTAACGACCGTGTTTGCGTAGCGGCAACATTGCGGGGTATTCAGCAAATTCTCGCGGTCACAGTGGAGACCTTGAGTTTTTTTTTCCCCCCTCCTCATCATCAGCCTATTATTTCATAACCTTGGTTATGCTGAAACCACGGTGGCATTTGTGATGACAGAAATGGGCGCGCAGGACCCCAGAAACCTCCATTTGAGTTCTGCAACCTTTAGCTAGTGCTGCGACGGAGCAATTTGTCACTCCGGTTTAAGAGCCATAGCTCATTTCCTCTGGTAAAGTTGTGAAATGTACAAAAACAAAGTTTAAGCTCTTGGACATGTCTGACTTTCTTGAGTAACTGCTATAAATCTGACTGGTCCCTGGCAGATAAACTGCTTATTTAGAAGACTACAAGGGTTTGCTAGACAGAAGATAAAACTGAGCACGCAGCATTAGACAAATTACTAAACATAATACTTAGGCCCTGTTCAACTAAAGCACAAGCCTAAAGTTAGAGGGAGGAAAGGAGGGAAGGGAAAATAACTAATTATAAGTCTTGGCAGAATGGGTCGTAAAACACTTTTACAAGCAATAACTTGAGGTAATTGTCTCCTGTATGACCCTGATCGTTGCTCACATCCTTTGAAGGAATTCTGGGCAGGTTCTTCCAATAAAACTCTGTAATAACAATCTGAAGCATGATGGATTCGGAATTTTGACTTGGTCATTGCACCGCATGGCTTTATGTTTCTCAGCAAATTTTGACATTTTATGTGTAAATTTGCTTAATTCCATGATATTTTGCCTAAAACCATCTCTTTGCCGCCCTCTATGGGCTGAATGCTGGCTACTGCAGATGAACTTTCCTACTGGTTGTAATGGTGTAGATAGGTTGATGTCAGTGATTGGTGCTTTCATAATTTTTTTTGCATAAAAGTCTCCAGTAACAAAGACAAAATTAGCTAGATTTGTCAATTTTTTAAAAGACTTTTTATCTAGAGAAGTCTGAAAAGTTGGTAAATATGATGACAACAGTTATGTTGGGATCGTCCTGACCACATAACCCCGCCCCTCCGTGTCTCTTGGCACCGGCCACTTTAATGGTATTTAAAAACATTTTTGCTATCAGACAACGTTTTAGTTATACTTTCATATATTTTAGATAGATTATGAAGTGCTTTATAAATAAAGTTGGTTCGGTGTGGTATAGATTCATGTTCCTGATGTTGTGGGAACAGTTTGGGGTTGGTTCGTATGACATGTACCAATCCACAATGACATGGACGAGTGAGTTTTGTAGTGAGGAATTCCCATTGGCCCACACAGAAACCTGACCTCAAACACATAGAACACATGGAATAGATGTGCGACAACTTCTCGTCCAACATCAGTGTCTGACCTCAAAAATGTTCTCTAAGAATAACTGTCGATTAAAATAGTCTTTGTGGAAAGCTTTACCAGAGAAAATGAAGCTGTAAAAAATGCTAATTTAAAAATAAAGTCTCACCTTGGGTTCATGTGTGTAAATGTTAGCATTGCTCGCTACTGCTAGCTATTGCTATGGATGTATTTTAACTTCTTCTCTGCTGATGTCGCCAACAGTCAGGTTTCTTACAGTATAACATTTTAATTACATATTTCTCTACATATCAATGCAAAAGTATTCACTAATTGCCAATCTCTTTTTGAGTCACGTGTTAGAAACTGTAGAAGTAGTTTACTGGTCTAATCAGACGGAGCTAAACAAGGCAGTGAACCAACTGTAAGACAGTTTCATTTACAAGCGTTTAATTGTGAAATTTATGTTCCGCGCTGAAAAAGTGACGATGATTTTCACCAATTTCTCTCTCATTAGACTCCAGAACTCAATGCGCCGATCCTTGCCTTGGACGAATTCAGACGCCTCATGAGAAAATCTTTCCGCTTTGGCAACAAGAGAAGAACTTCATTTTGTTTCATCTACTGACCTGGTAGAACAAACAGTTGAAACCAGGTATTTATGTACAGCGAATAGAAAGACACCAACAGAGGTGCTGTGGAGGCGCAGGGGTTAAGCACAACCTACACAAGGAGGCCTTAGTCCTCAATGTGGCTGTCGCAGGTTCGAATCCCAGCCTGGTGACCTTACCTTCTTTTCTGTCTGAGCAAAACAATAAGAAACATGTTTTATATCCTCACTGTTTGAAATCAAATCAGACCAAACTTTTCTTGTTCTAGCTTAGCTAGAATTACCAGAATTATTCCTCAATGCCTCAAGACTCGGTGAGAGCATTTTTCTAATAAATTTTATTCCAACTTTTGTTGAATTCAAGGAAAGTGGAAAGGAACCCGAAAGGTTGGACCCAACTCACACATTTTAAAAAGACAAGTTATCTCTGATAGCGACTAAGGAAAACTAGAGAGAAAAAAAAAACTTAAAAAACTTTTTCTAACCAAGTTTTCAGGCATTTAACAAATAGAAATAATTTTGGTAATTCTAAGCCAAAACACAAAAAGTTTGGTCTCATTTAACTTTGGGCAGAGAGAGAAAAAGATGTTTTCATCTTTTGATATGTACGTTCATATACATATATTTTATTGGTTCTATCGACTTACAGTGAACTGCTGTGGGATCACGTTTCAGCACAGAGGTCGACACTGACACAGCGTGTCCTTTCTGAGCGGAAAGCCGAAGGGACTCCTCTGTCTTAGAAACAGAAGTTCATTTTTTTTATTTTTTTGCAATTACTCTCGAGGTGAATCTGCTGCCGTCAGTTTGAGATGCTGACAAAGGATGCCCTTTGCCTTTGAAGTGCTTCATCTTGCCTCAGGTAAAAGAGTCCATAACTTGGCAAAAAAAAAAGGGAAAAACTTTTTGTTTAGTTCTCCGCCTCGGGCAGGCTTTCAAACCGAGCGAGCGTCTCTGATGTCAAAATATACACATTACACATCCAAAATACCACGTCAAAGGGAGAAAAGAGGAGGCAGAAACATCCCCGCTCGTCTCATCAAAGTACGAGCCCTTCACTCTATCAGGAGAGTGTGTTGCACATTTCCTTCTACCTTTTGAGAAAGCAAATCAGAATCCACTAAAAGCTTGTTCGCCTGCATTATTAATGCGTTCGGAGAGAAAGAAGTAGCCAGGAGTTACGCCTTGAATCCAAATCTTTACCCGACGACGTGGGGAAACAAGAAGTCTCTATGAACATCCCGCGGATCAATCCCAGCCTTTAAATGTTGAATACTTGATGTTCCCTTAGCATGATTTCACGCCGATTGATTTTTAAAGGATCAAGCGCGTGCAGCGCCGTGTGTTTCCCGGAGGTCGGCGCCGAGTTTCGGACGTTCTCACCTCCACACCGGGTTTTATTGTCATTCTGCGTTAAGTTGGAGGCTCTGCGGCAAATCCATTTGCGAGACAGAATGATGAAGTGCTTTCAAAAAAAACAACACAAAAAACAATTAATCTCATGTGAAACAGCAGCTCTAATGAGATGCCGTTTTAATAAGCCGGTGTGTTACTACAACAAAGCCGTTTGGTAAACATTATTGTTGATTTGTTTGATGACATGCAGGCAACGGAGTGAATTGGATTCCCTGGAAGCCAAAACTCTTATCGGTGCTTGATGTAAAGGAAATGTGCAATTTAAGCCCTGATATGTTTCTACTCTATTCATCTTATTTATTTATTTTACCCATGATGCTTTGCATTAAAATTCGCTTTACAACTCCCTGACCACCAGCCTTCCTTGTAAATGTGCATTCTCTCACAGAGCAAAAAAACAAACAAAACAAAAACTGTGGTAATATCAACGTTTTCCTAAATCAAATAGTGTTACCATGGTTACGCCCACAACTTTCAGAGACTTGGGACCGATCAATTCTATGAGCAGCAAATGTTTAATCAACTCCACTCCTAGAAATGAGAGATGGAGGTAAAAATATCATTTAACTTTATATAATAAGCCTTTAAATTGTTGAGAATATTTAGGTGGCATCGTCACTAGCTGCGTTTCCATAAAGGGTTAGGAAATGCAGCTAACCCTAACCCATAGAATTCCACCAATAGAAAATATGAGAATAAATTCACCAAATGGAAACACGCTAAATAAATTTAAAAAATCCAGTTTTTTGATAAAACAAGATTTTGTTCTAGGATGAGTTGTTTTTATTTTAGGCCATTTCAAAATAGATGTATTTTGCAAAACTGCAAATGAAACACTTGTATTGCATCACATGAGTCACTTGATGAACAGCTGGATGTTACAACTGGCAGAAACACGAAGTGGTAGGATGATGATGATGATGATGATGATGTTTTATTTCCCAGACAATATCCAGTTGGCTCCCCCTGAGCTCTCACAGCATCACACTTCATAAAAAGTTGAGTTTTCCGTTCCAACATGTTGAATCCATAACTCTAATGTACAATTTCCCAAAACGCAGCATATGTAGCAACTCCCAAAGAGGCGGAGCTTGTCGCTTCAACGCCTGAATAAGACACCAGTGTCTTCTCTGATTGGCTGATAGATGATGCGAACTAGCGCCATGGATGCATTATGAATATATATCATGTAACTGCTTACATTCTGAATATTAATGGATGATAAATTGTCACAGTAATTATTGTGATAAACAATAATATTGTTTTGAGATCATTTTCATCTAATACGTTAGTAACGGCATGATAATGCTAGCTTGCGCTCTCAAAGACTAATTTTGTGGTTAACGCTCAACACTGGAACTGGAAGACATTTTAAATGTCCAAAATAAAACAAAACCAGCAAAATGGATGATGTAGTCTCTGTGAAACAAAATTCAAAAAATATGAATAATCACAATGGAAATTGACATCTCTTTATAATTTATCATGCTATCAGCTGATTAATTGCTTTTTGCAACAAGCTTAGTCTTAACATTTCTTGATTTTTAAAAGTGTTTCTGATTATTGTGTTGAACTTTTGAGACATTAGGCCTTAGTCACACACAAATTCTTCTTTTTTTTGTTGTTGTTTATTTCCCCCACAGAAAGGCAAACCAGAAGCGCAAAACTGTTCCTGGTAAATTAGCTACAGTTTAAATAATTTAGTTAAAAGGAAAAAGAAGCCAATTTCTACACAGTTATTGCATGTTTCCCAACATTTTGTTTAGCAGAAGCTGAGATTAAATCACTTTAATATAAAACAGCTTCTTTTGAAGTCGACCTCAACTTTTGGGCAGAGTTAGGTATACGCAATAACCACTGATTCACCGAAATCATGTTTATCTCTGTAAAGGAGAGCTCTTCCAAAACGGACAAAGATTTAGATGGGAGATCTTTACGGGAGTCTCATAAACAGCGCAGGGCATCACACACACAAGCTAATTTCTCTTTTTATTGCACCATGAAACCAAACTTTGCTCGCCTGAGCCGACAGAATGCCGCTGACCTACCAGAGAGCCGGGCTGAGTGGAAAGCAAGCGAACGCTGTTGAGACATGGATTGAACCTGAGCGATAATCTCCACCTTGTAAACAACGCGGCTTTTCAGAAGAAAACAAATGTGCTTGTTACGGACCGGAGGCCCGCTGACTGCCTGGATGTGTTTACTTATTCATGGAGGTGGAGAGAGGGCCGGGCTGCTTCCTCAAACCCTCCGTCCCGCCAGTTATCCTCTCCCCGGTGTCCGGCAAGAAGGGGTGGGCCGACCCAATTAAATATGCATGCTGACCATCCAGTGGAGATTAAAGTTCTCCAAGCTTTGTGCTTCCCTCGTTAAATATTGACGAGCTCGGCTCTCTCTCTCCGTGTGGCCCGAGCTTGTATGTGGCTGTGTGGAGGTGTTGCATCCTGACCCGACACCCGGAAAGAAGAGAGAGAGAAACATATACACACACACACCTTTATGTGTGTGTGTATATATGGTGTTGGTAGGGATTGTTCTTAATGCTGCATTCACATTTTCAATGAGGCTTTCTGATGGTATTTCACTCAGCCGTTGTAATTGGCGCCGAGGAGGTCTGTCTGTCATGATTCTATTTCTCAGGTCAGCCGCTGCCTCGTTCAGCTCCGTTTCCTTCATTGTGGCTGCATACTCCCTCTCTGTGCGGGGACTTGTAGTTAAGCCCCGCCCACCCCGACATCCAGGCTCTTCCTCTATGCCGTAGCATTTGTGTTGTACTTCGTCAATCTCAAGTTGTGATAGCAGTTGCCGTTTGCGGATGTTGGAACACTG
>CAEFZY010027594.1:0-29171 GCA_903066815.1 Brachyrhaphis roseni
ATCTGGATTCAATATATATTGAGTGAAATATTTAAAGCCTTTATTGTGGCTTATAGGACAATGGAAATCCAAAATTTAGTGTCTCATAATGGCCAATTTTGAAGACAATTTTAAAACCACCAAAATATTAGATATTGCACTAGTTTCTAGTGCAATATCTACTACTAGCAAAATTAAGTAGCAAATGACTTTTCAGCAGGATATAGTAGCTTTTTTTTAAAGTGAACAATTCGTTAAGATGATGGAAAAGTACTAGTTCCACTGGCAGATTATTTCACATATAGGTAGTACTTTCACCATCAATACTAAGCAATCACTGACTTTAAACAAGTTCCTATATCTTGCAAGTTCGTTTTGTCTTATTTAAAGTGTACTAAGATATTTGCACTAGAAACTAGGCCAGAAACACAGTAAGATTTAGTGTTTTTGCAGTGAATGTATCAATGTTATGGTCATATTATAGCGTACATGATAAACGGGAAGACTGCTCACTGGACAGATGTCCTGAAGACAGTCATAGACACCCTTCATAAGGAAGGTAAGTCACAAAAAGACATTGCAAAAGAGGGGGTATTCAATCTGCCAGATCCAAACATATTCACTGAGCATTGAATGGAAGTGAGACATATGGTTAGAAATGTGAACGAGCATTAGTAATCCAGAATCTGGGGCAACTTCAGAAGGAGTGGACTGAGGGTGGAGTCACCACATCAGTTGAGCAGGGCAAAAGGTGTCTTACTTGGGCTGAGGAGAAAAAGAACGGGATGTTGCTCAATTGTCCAAAGTTATCTATTTAGATTAACTTAAAGTTTCTATTTTGCTTGGTAACTATTATCACAAAGCTGAGAAGAAGAGTGGAGAGCTATGGAAAATCCACTTTGTGGGGTTTCCACAGTCAGTGAAAATTTGGGGTACCGTGGTATTTTCAGGTGTTGGTGCACTGGGTTTTCTGAAGTTCACAGTTTACGTAGCCATCTACCAGGAAGTTTTAAAGCCCTTTGTTTTTTCTTGTGGTGAAAAACCTTTGCTTTCTAGCAGGAATTGGCACCCGTCCAGACTGTCAAAGGTGTCAAAAGCAGATCCAATAGCTGTTCTGAATTGGCACACAATGTAACCTGGCCCTCAGAGAATTTATAAACTTTTGTCAAGAGGAAGATGAGAAACACCAGGCCGAAAATGCAGATGACCTATCAAAGCAACTTTGGCCTCTATTCCATCTCAGCATCGCCACAGGCTGGCTGCCTTAATGCAAAGCCACATTGATGAAGTAATTTATGCAAAAGGACCCCTAACCGCATATTAAATGCACAAAAGAAAAAAAAATCACCTTTTTAGAGGCTTGATAAAACTTTTTTTCTTGAAAATTCTCCAAGAAACTGAAATTTGATTAATAATTTCTGATTTGTCATTAATTTCACACCATAGTAATCAAAATTATAAAAAAAAATAATAAAAGGCTTGAAATTTTACACTATGTTTAATAATTCACCAGTTTCACTTTCTACCTAGTAAGAAACAGTAAAAATACTGAACTTTGACAACACACAAATTCTTTGAGGTGTACCTGTACGTAGTCTTAGAATAACTTTAAATGTCTAAATGTCATTTGTTGCTTTCTCTGCTTTATTTACCTCAGTCATATTAGAAGGAACAGATGAGTCAGTCTCACAAGCGTCATCTGTCACCTGGATCAACAGAGGTCAGTGAAAAGTTAAAGTAGGTTATGAATGTCGGAGGTTTACAGCTTGTAAAAATGAATTCTTCTGATGTAACGTTCTTTACATCTTTACCTGTGTGCGTGACTTGAAGGGGTTTACTTTCTGCATCATCCCTTTAAACACCCCGGGATTCTACAATAAAAACAGAAAGATACTGAATAAAAGAAATGGCACTCCTCCCAAGTTTTAAAATCACACCATTTGGCACTACCTGGTGGTTATGCCAAGAATGACACTGATAATACCCGTCAAAAGTCAAAACCCATTTTATTAACTATAGTCGCATAATGTTATGTGCTTACATAACATGTTATGAAAGCACAAGATAGAATATTCTTGATAACAAAATTCAAATAAATTAAACTTATATTGTGTCATTACATAGGGATTTTAGGTGTTTATTCCTATATTTTTATGATTATGGCTTAAATCTAATCAAACAACAATTACAGTATCTTAGAAAATTTGAATAGCCTATTACAAAAAAAATAAATAAAAATCCTTTCACTTGAAATACTACAGCAAGGACACAAACTTTTGGTTTTAGGGCACCAATCAGGCTCAACCAATAATGATAACATATTTAACTAAAAATGTGTAAAGCGGGTTAATGGATATAAGAAATGTATAGCAAATTTCCAGGAATGCAACAGCAGTAGCCAATGTTCTGGATACATACGTACTGTTAAACACTTTTTACTTCCACTCAACTTTCCATTAAAAAAACATTTTTTTTTTTTTTAAAGCAACAATCTTTTGTGGCTTACACCAGTAAGCCACAGTTTTATACACAACTGTGTATATCATAACAGAACATCTTCCTTTTATTATTATTTTTTTTTTTATTCGTCTTCTGTAATATTGAAATTTACTGAAAATCTGAATTTTGGGTTTTCATTAACCGTAAACAATAATAATCAAGATTAACAGAAACAAAAACGTAATGTCAAAATTATGAGGTCCACATCCTAAATTGAATGACTGAAATTTTCAATTATATTCTAGTTCACTGATTTGCACCAATAAAATTACATCCAGCCAGTTTCAACAAGCAGTACTCTGAAATCACTACATTGGGCGCCATCTTGTGGTAATGATAAGTATTACACTATTAGTGTAATGCTTCATGTAAATCACAGCAGAAGTTTTCTCCCAATGAATTTTACTTTTAGATTGCAGTTGTGCGTCGGCCATTTTAGAGTTTTGTCTAAGCCTCTAGTTGAGCTAATTAGCATCACTTTTATGTCAGGAAATTTGTGTATTTGAGGCAGGAATTTTGTGTTCAGGGATCAGGTTTTGTGTTTGAAAGTGTAAACTGTGTTCAGAGTGTCTCCCATTTAAAAACAACTGCAGTACTTACAGGTGTTTCCCTGAATTAGCAGATATTGTCATTAGGAGCATGTGCAGATCTAAATAAATCTTAATTCTTTGCACCAACCTGCTTGTTGTTGTCCGTTAGGCTTCCAGAGGAAGGGGAGGTGTCACTGTGTAGAGACCGAGTATCCTGAAGATGAAAGCCAGAGAAAAGCAAAGAGAGCATGAGGAGGAGTTGTGTGTAAACAAGTCTCCAAATGTCCCTCTAGATCTCCTAAACAGCTAGACATTACATATCAGGACTTTTTAAAAATACCTTTGGCTGGGAGGGTTTGAACGGGTTGACTTTCTGAATCATGCTTGACATCACCCCTGGATTCTAAGTGATGAAGCATTAGAATCAGATTAGAATCGAACCTCAGCACAAACAGGTTGTCTGGAAAAGGCGGGAGAGAATGCAGCTCACCCGTTTTTCTTGAAGGTCTTCGTCAGGCTCCTGTGTGTTTGCAGGGTCACCTTGAGCATAGTTTTTGGGCTGCTTTAAGCACAAATGAGAGAAGAAATCAGTGCAAATGCCTCACAGAAATCCTGGTTTCAATCAATATGGGACATTTCTAGCTATTACACTTGCAAAAGTGTTTACGCCATTGAACTTTGTCCACATTTGTGATGTGGAAAAGACACTGTTCAATGGATTTTACTGGGTTTAGGCGATAGGTCAGCACAAAGCACTGCGTAGAAGTGAAATCGTAGGAAAGGGATACATGGTTTCACAAAAAAAATTACAGACATTAGTGTTCAGCCCCCTTTACTGTGATTCCACCAAATACAATCCACTCTAACCAACTAGAGAGGTTTACAGCTCAGGTAGGCGTTGTGGACTCCATAAATCACAAAATAAGTGGCTGGAGAACATTTTGTAAGAATTCCTACTTTCAGTTTACCTCAAGAGAGATATCCCTAAATATATGATTTATATTCCATGGCTATAGAAATCATATGAGCCAGTTTAGATTTCACTTCAACTGAGAGGTTGCCAATGCACCTCACAGAAGCAAGCCGACATCCCCTACCTTAGTAGACTCTAGAGAACAGCCTGGTAGAATAAAACTCTTCTAATACGAGTCAAAATATTAAGTCTACAAACTAGAAACTCGGTTGTAAACAGAAGCACGGGACATCAACATGAACATTCTAAAATAAGACTAACACAAAGGTACTATGCGTTTGCTATAAACATCCTGCGTACTAATTCTCAAGAGTTACCCATAAAGAAAGTGAAGTAAATGGAACAGGGTCTTATAACACAGCCCTGAGGAGCAACTATATTAATGGGCTGTTGTTTTGTGAAAAAGAGGAGGGGAAAAAAAACAATTAGTGACAAAATGATAGGCAACTTAAATTTGGAAGTTAGCAGACGAGGTAAAAGTGGATCTAGAAAGAGTAGAAACATGAACATCTTTCCAGGATGTAAAACTGAATGGGTCAATACCTGTGCTGAAGACTTGAAGGGATTTACTTTTGGTATGGCTCCTTTGAACGTACCAGGACTCTGCATCACAAACACAGGGCAACCAAAGACAAACTAGTCAACATATTCAAGTAATCTCATTATGAAGAAAGCAGCATCTGTTGGAGATCTTTTATTAGCTCAACACAATCAACACTTTGTGTGGGCAACATCGCGTTCTGAAATCTCAGTCAGCTGCTTTGATTTTCCAATAATTTAGGCAGAGCAATGCGACCTTTGACAGAATTAGTCGAAATTTAATAACTGGAAGTTGCAAATGTCAGTGAAACCACCGGTCAGGCAGCGTGATCATGGTAAGACTTATTCACCAACTCCGTAGGCAATCTTTTTTTTTTATTTTGGCCTTTAACGATGACTTGTAAAACTGTTTATATCTCTTGAATCTTTCTACATTTTGCAACTTTACAAGCACAAAACACAAATTATCTATGGTTTTCTCAGTCACAGAGTGGAGGGATGAAAGATGTCTGCTGTGGCTGTTTATGGTCGTCTTAGAAAGTGGACCTCGTCCCTAATCGAGTTTTATTTAGGCCTATAACAGATTTTAATCCGACACTGAACAGCTTTCCTGTCTGTTTAACAAATGCATCTCCACAGCCAGATGTTTCCACTTCGTTTACAGGGTAAACAAGGTGAACAACGATTACCCTGCAAAACGGGGTGATGCGCATTATTAGTTTGGTTTTTCAACACAAACACACAAAGTTTTGCATGTAGCCCAAGAAGGCTAATGTTGACCTCCTTTGACAACAGCACCTTTGCGGTGCCAAACATGTAGGAGACACACAGTGACATGCACCTGTGTCTAAACAATTCATTTTTTCAGAACATCTTGAGGCTAGAGACTTTGTTCCTACATGACTGGAAGCCAGTGCACAACATGCCTTCAAACTCACAAATGAGTGAGTCTGATGTGGAAGAACCTGACTGGCCCCTATACAGCCCAGATCTCAATCCAATAGAGCATCTTTCCAGAAGAATTAGAGCTGATAATGCAAGGCAGTCTTTCCAGCAGCAGTGTATGGATGAGAATCATATCTGATTCTGAAAGAAAGAGTCAGAACACTAATAAAACTCAACCTTAAACACTTCCCGGAAGAGTTGAAGCATAGGGAGGACAGGCATTGTATTAGACCTTAGTGATTGAAAATAGGACGCAACTTGCTATTAAACAGAAGGCATTTTTGTTTGGACCATTACAACAGTGCCACTATGCATATCATACAGAGGATTTGATGACTTTTCCATGAGCATAATTCACATATTAAACCCTGCTCCTCTTTATAATGCTGATCCATGCACAATTCCAATGACAAATTATCAGGAAACTTGTGAATTGTTCTCATTTTGGTTCAGAAGGTTTTTCATTGCCACACAAGACACAAAAATACCACCCATGAAGAAATCTACTTTAAAAACAATGATTAAAATCACAAATAATTGTATTTTGCACGGTGAACTCCACTCTGTACACTCACATCTGCAATGATGTCTCCCATTCAAATACAAAGAAGGCAGAAGTTGTTTGGTTCTAACGGTGAAAAAATTATTAAAAACTAACATTGACATTTGGTTTTATAAGAAGGGTGAACTATATGTTTATTGAGTTGGACCTTCAGTCTTAGTTGGACCAGACTGTTTAAGGAAAAGTATGCTCCCAAACAGGAGGAACAAATAGGGCATAACATCTCATTTGAAAGAAGAAAAAAAAGCTGTTCAAAAGGAACAAAAGAAGAGCTTTAGCTCCCAGACAGAGTTAGAAATTAGTATGATTCTAAATAGGATATGGGAAAAGGAACAAAGACCTGAAACAAAGGACTTTGGGTTACGTTTCAGCAACTTCCCTACCTGAGACGAGTCTGGGTTCCTTTCTTGTTCCAGTGAGTCTGAGGATGGAGTTTTAGGCACCTGTGTGAGAGGGCAAGCTCAGTGGAAACCTTACTGTCTGACACAGACCAGAAAGACAGGACTGTAGCTACCTGAGAGGTGGATTTGAACGGGTTCACTTTCTGCATGACTCCTTTTAACATCCCAGGGTTCTGAAACAGAAGTGACACAGGCATTTCCCCATCTACCATGAAACTTCACACACAAAGCTGTTCTGATTGGCTCAGCAAGGTCTGCTGTATAACACTTGACCTCTGGAGCATGCATTTTTGTTCTCAACTAGAAAACTGAGGACAGGTGGAGCCTATTTAGAAAGGTCAAATATATTTTAAACTAGTAAACCTTAAAGTCTTAAAATTATGAAGCAAATTCAAGTTCAATATTTTCCAGGATCCACCAATCTACCTAGCTTTCCTATTTGCAAATTAAAAAATACATCCATGCCATTTCACTAAATTACAAGTCAGTATTTTATTTTGCAGGTTAGCATTTTGCCATCTGTTTTGTGTTGCATCTTTATACCAGTCTTACAACAATATTATTCCATCTCAAGGAACACTAAGTTGGAGTCAAGAGACATTCTTCCAAAAGTTACCCAGACAAGTTAGCGCAAATCCTATTTCATTTTTCATGTCCCCTAGCTCTAAAAAGGTTAAATTAGAAGAGTCTTACTGGTGACACAATGATAAGAACTCCAGTTTTCTGATACTGATTTGAATTGAAAGCAACCCGACTGAGTTAGTAGCCCGCCTTCTGAACATAGATCCTCATGCCTGTTCAGCGAGACAAACAAAACAACCACCACTTACCTGTGTGGAGTCTGTTGCCTGTTCTAACGATTTAGAGGAAGAAGTTTGGCTGACATTCGAAGACGAAGAGGTCGCCTAAGTAGAAGAAACAAGTCAAAGTTATGCAAGCCAAAGAGCTATTGGTTACTCATTAAATGAAACCTTTGTTTTTCTACCTTTGACGTTGGCTTGAAGGGATTGACGTTCTGCATCACTCCCGTCTTCTGCTGCTCCCAATGGAAACACAACAAAACCTCCATGAGTCAAAGCAAACAGAGCTTACCGATTCTCAATTAGAGGCTAATAGACAAGTGATATCTCACCTTTGTCTTTGGGTCAAGATTATTTGTGTTAAGAAGAAATAAGGGCTGTAAGTTCACTGACGCTGCATTTACATTCAAGTCTGAACATTTACCTTTAGGGCTGCATTCGATTCAGGATCCTGCGTTTTGACGGGGTTGTCCAGCTCCTAATAATGCATAAAAAGCTTGTTAAGCGTGGTCTGGAAGTTATTGTTACAAGATGAGAAGCTAACCCTGGGTTCAACAGAAAGGTGTCAGAATACACAATGCTTTACAGTTTGTTGCGCATAGAGGTGCAGACAAGTCAGGGTACCTATGCTAAACCTTCATCTCCTCTCTAACGATGCCAACAATGGGCAACAGATGAACGTAGGCTGATATGATGACCCACATTTTGCTTTAGGACATGTGGATGGTGGGGTTCATGTGTGTTGCTAGGGAACACAAAGTACCAGGTTGCACTATGGGATGTAAGCAAGCCAATAGAAACAGTATTACGCTTTAAGGAAAGTTCAGCTAAGAAATATATCTGCTGCCAAACAGTTATACCGTTTATGGAAAGAATCACAAATCTGAGAATAAACGTAGATTGGCACATGAATGATTTTAAAGAACACAACATAAAATTTAAAGTAAAAAAAATAAAAAATAGAAGGGATTTGTTGATCATGCAACATCAGCTTACAAAGCTTGAAAGGATCTGCTAACCGAGGTCAAATACCACACCACACCTTTCATGATCTTTGCAGCCCTTCCTGGCAGCATTACGTGGTAGTCATAATGTTACGCCTGATTGTTTCATGCAAGAACAAGCACATAAGTTATTGTCCTGCATTTCCTCACTTCTTTAGTGGGTCTTGGTGGAACCACAGGAGTCTGGGCGGGTGACCCCTTGTCTCTTCTGAACACGTTCATGGTGCTGTAAGCAGAGGTGAGTAGTAACCAGTTACATTTACCTCAACATTTTAGAGGGAATATTTTGCTTTTAGGGGTAGATTTACTGCACTGAACATTTTACTCTTACTTGAGAAATGTTATTAGGAATTATTGCTTGTCTTATTCGAAGAAAGTAAACTTTCTAGCTAATTTTACCTGCTGTACATTACTTCACTGAATTAAGAGCAAACATGTTTTGGAAAATTACAGCAGGTTCAGACACCTACAGTTTCCTAAAAATATTGTATTTAAGAGAAATTGATGTAGAAGAGTGTTTCTTGTGCTTACAATTTGCTATTTTGCCATTCATTTACATTTTTTTCCCCCAATTTATGGTTTAAAATATCAGAATTTGCATATTAAGCTTTACTTTTCTGTCTGATGACATTTAAAATATTAAAGCAGAGGTTGCTCAATACTTCAGTAGCATGTTTGCCAAATTTTTCCACCTACCTAAAGCTGCAAGCAACAAATCAGCACAAGCAAATACAGTTTGTTCTTCCGCCTTCGTGTTCATGCGTTTAAATGCACTCAGACTTATAACAGTTAAAACTAAAAACAGAAATTGCCTGTGAAAGTTTTGACGTAGAGGAGAACAGTGTAGTTGACTGATAACGTCACGTTGTAACTTTCTGCTCATGAAAACAAAAAGGAAACGGCTCTTTAAACTGTATACAAGTTCACCTTTTTTATTTCTTTCTTGTTTTTGTTTTTTTTTAAATCCGCAACCTGCTTTCGTAGCGACCTTTACTTTATATCCAACGGAATGCGGGGCGTCACGGACACAAAACCGAGCGAAAAGAGCCTACCTCAGCCGTACAGTCAGACAAAAAGTCAACAAAAGCAAAACAACACGAACCAGTTGTTGAACTTGGCCAGCTCAGCCCTTCACTTCCTTTTCCATTCTCGCCAAGCAAACGAAGGAGACAAACCAGTTTGGGCCAAAAAAAAATGAGGTGGACCCAAACAGGAGTCACGTTACAGACTGAAGAAAGTATAACGTCAAGTTTTAGCTGCATGACGGTAAACAATAGGCTGACTGTGAGCGGGTCGCCACGCCCACTCAGCTGTGGGGAGCTCGCGGCTGTTTTAGAGGGAATCACCTGTAGGGGGCGTGGCTTATCGTCTACCCGCGTTGGTTTGTCTTTTCTCGTTTGTCAGGAGGTTACACAACTATACAGTACAGCACGTCGTCACGAGCTGTATACTTGTCAAGTGCCACGACTATACAAAGAATAGTTTAAATTAAAAAGTAAAAGTACCAAAGGTAGTGTTTATTTGGTTCTGTATCTGCCAGTATTGCTGCATTACCTTTTACTCCAATCACAGCTGCAGTCTTTGCACCTCTAGAGATGGAGGTTTTTGCATATTGTTCTTTGCAAATAACTAAAAAATGCTCCAAAACCGTCCATTTTTACCTCTGGTGTTATGTTTAAGGTAATGTTCCACTCCCTGCTAAATCTTTTGTAGCTTCAAATGTGTTTTCTTGCAGGATTGTCCTGGGGTTTTTTTTGTTTTTTTTCCCCAGCCATCTTTCCATTTTTGTGACCAAGAGATAGAAGGAAAACATAGAATTATTCTCAACATTGCAAACAGATTGTAAGTAATTTTGAAAGGTTGCTCTGGGTTTTAAAGAAGTTTGAAGGCATGCACACATCTCAGGATTTCAATTTTCAGAGTTTTGACCCTTTAATTGTTCGTTCATTTCAGAATTATACACCTGTATTTAATCCCAATAAACTAGAATTTATGGTTTGATTGTGAAACGTAGAAATGTTCAAGACTATACGTAGGCATGACATTCCAAGATTACTTAAATTTTTTTTTTAGATAATCCAGTTGAATCTTTTAAAGACATTTTTTCACATGAGCGATCATTCCACCAATTGAATTTCAAAGATGGTGTTAAAAATTCTGTGGAAACATTAAAACTGGAAGATGTACCGGCATTAATCAGTCAAACCATAAAACCACAATGTTAGTGTGAGTTTTTGGAAATTATATCAAGTTTACACTTTTGTACATAATGTTATACTGGTACTTTGAACAAACTATAAGCTACATCTTATATTCAGTTGGAGATTAATATTTCTCAATTGAATAAAAAAAACCTCCAGGTGAAAATGTGTCAATAGGTAATTTTTGCATTTTATTCTTGGGTTAACCAGTACATATTGAATATAGTAAAATAGAACAATATAAAACCTATACAATTACATTCATTTCATGTTAAAATGCAAAAAATGAACAAATGCCCCAACAGTGACAGTGACCTGTCAAAGCTGAACAAGTCATAATGTTAAGAATGCCCATAATTAAATGTGGCAATAGCAGCTATATGATTCAATATGGTCGATAAAAATGACAATGCACCTATAATAAAGCAAAAAAACTTCAGTTTGTCATGCAACATGCTTTGCATTCATTCAAGACAGCTCTTTTAGGAAAAATAAAAAACATTAAAATGTGTTGAAGCTTTTGAATAAACCAAACTAACTCCCTCATTGAAAAACATAAGCTATATTTCGAACAAATGGATTTAAGTTATAACAATAAATGTATCTATAGAGATCTGATTATGAAAGCAAGATTCTTTTTTACAACTTAAAAGATTAAAAGTCTCATTTACAGTAGAAGGGTATTTAACCTGCAGAACATTCTGCCAAAATCTGACAATGATCACTTTGGTTCACTAGATTAACTGTTAGACATTTTTTAACCTTATCTCTTCATATTATGTCAAAGTTTTTGATAAACTATTTTAAGGTATAGTAAATCAACTATTTCCAAACTGACTTAATTCTAACAAAGTAAACCTACTGTCACATTTATATAGGAAATACTTTGATGCTGCTCAAGCTGAACAAAAGGGTGAATGAATAAAGAAACTGATCTGTGTTTTACTTTTCAAGTACAAAATTAATCTGCAGTTTAAAAAGCTGGAAAAAAGTCATTTCTCAGCCACAATGCCAAAAATATCTTCATGAGTTTCACAAAAGGTGGAATATTTTCCAAGAATGATGCAATATGGAAGAGCAGTTCTTAGTTTCAGCCAGGAGATGTCAGTGGTGAGCCATGCTCAGCAAGAAGGTTGTTCACATCTGTCCAGTAGCATCCTGCAGATTCTCTCTGATGGCATTCAGCTCCACAATGCAGTCATTCAGCACGTTTGCCACTTGTCTTATCACGGCCACAATCTCCTTCTTGCAGCCTTTCTTCAGCTCTCTGGTTTCGTTTACGAAGTACTTGTCCATACCTTTGAAGAGTCCTTGTAGGGAGCCCACGGCGTCATCGGTTATCTCTGTCGCTTGCATCACAGGCGAATCCACAATGCTGATCATCTGGACCGCCTTACGGACTTCCCAGTCCTGGGAATAGTGCTGTGTGCCGGACCTGAGGAAAGGGTGGCCGCGCAGCCTACACAAGCCCTGATTGACGAAGTGGAGGATGTTCGAGATCTCCAGCATTCGCTCTTCGTACTCCTGCAGCAGAACCTCGATCTATTTAAGAACAGAGAACGTTAAATTAGTGATTGCACACAGAAGAAAAAGTAACAGAGTGATCAAGACATGCGGCCTCTGCGGCTGCCATCATGTCTTACGGCATCAAAAACCTGCATTACCTTCTTGCGGTCATTCTTGTGGTTGACATTGTCAGAGATGGCTGCAGAGGCGGAGGTAATCCCCCCGGCCGTTGCCACCCCTACGCCCACGGCTGCGACTACTAGGGACGCTCCGAAGGTCACGGGAGCCAAGGCCAGGCCAGTAATGGCCGCCACAGTGCCCACCGCAGTGGTGGTGCCCCCGCTGATCCCAGCGATCTTGGCTTTGTGATGGAACTCGTTGATGTCGTCGGCGAGAGCTTGGAGCGAGATGATGGACTCCCACAGGACCTCGGCTTGCTCGGTGAACACCTTGTTGAAGAGACGCAGGCCGCGTTCGACCTTCTCTGCCAAGATGGTGAATGACCTGCAATCAAAGCAAGATTTTAGAAGAGCTAGTTCTTAGTAATTTGCTCAATAAAACAAAGCTATTTTGGTAAAGATGATGCTTGTTCTACAGTGACTTGTGTTGCTGCAGAAAGAGGAGATTCTAGTTCTACTGCGTAGAGTGCTGAGCATTGGGTACTTTGTGAACAACATCATTAAGTTCTCCACTAGCTTCTGTGGTACTCAAACTTATAATCTCCTTGTAAATTGATCCTTTTACCCAATTACTCATAATTGAATTTGAATAATAAACTGAACTTGACAGCATTGATAACTAGAATCGTTGGAGTGAATGTGACTTTTGATAACCCAATGCTGTTGTGAACTGGTGCTGTACAAGTATAAAATCAAAATGTGTTACATAGTATCCCATAATAACCAGTGAGTTGACCAAGAATTACTGCTGGTGAAAACAAATGATCGCACTTTGACTCGTCCTCTTTGACGGCTGCATCCTCTTCATCCGATGGCAGTTCGTCCCATTCTGAAATGCACAAGCGGGTGAATACAAATCCAGTACCACTCATCAGTTCACTTGATTTTAAATCGGTTTGGATGTTGGCTTACTTTCTACAGTGTACCACCACTCCAATAAACTGTCCGTGTCCTAAAGACAAAAATACAAAAAGTAGTCAAATGCCAATCTGACCTTTCTTCATAGGAGCGTATACATTTCTTCTGTCTTACATAATTAATCTAATATGGGAAACTTACAAGAAAATACTTAGACATATGCCAGGACAGGGGGGTTAAATATGGTTGTTTCCCGGCCAAAACGAGAGACTTGACAGGTATGGTCTGTTTTTTAATTATTTTATATAGAATATTGCATGTTGCTTTTGAAATTTAGGAACATTTCACAAAAAATGTGGCTAATACAGCTAATTTAGAATTTACCTAAGGTGTGACTGGTTTATCACACAGACACAGGTCAGCTTGGATATTTTAGATTTTTTTCACTAAATGAAATCAAATGCTTATTATATTTACACAGGTTATCTTCATCTCCTAAAAACAGGAGAAACCTGTAATGGGAAAATAGTTTGTCACATAACTAGGCCTGTTGCAATAAATCAATCACAAATTATAATTTTCAATCATTTGTCATTTTTCTCTTTTCTCTCTGTTTCTACCAAAAACTGGAGGATGAAAGTTTTCTGTCTGGTGCTTTTGTCTCAACTAGCTCTGTTTTGGAAGGACAATTTTGTTTACTAAGACTTCATACTTTATCTTATTTGTAGTTTCTTTAGTTTTGTTTATATATTTTGGAGATTTAAAATGCGTTAGGGATCCAGTGTTAACTGTTCATTAGAATTGAAAGTTTATTGATCTATGAGAATGTGTTCTTGTATTATTGTACCATTACTGATATCGTGAAAATTGTTTCAAAACAACATCAATGTTTATCGTAACAACTTCTGGGGCAATTTATCGTCCAGCAAAGTTTGGTATCAAGCCTACATATAACTTTACATTAAATAATTCTGTTCCTATGACAACAGAGTCCGTAAATAAAAGTATCCAAAACTTTTGTAGAACCAAAGAAACTGACCCCGTCTTCCTCCTCATCCTCCTCTTCACCGGCTGCAGCTTGTTCGTCCATCTGAGCAGCCTGCCATGCTGCCTGAATGAGGGAAGAAGATGAGTTAATCAAGTGTTTGTAGCATGCGTTACCATTTTAAGTAATTTAAGGCAGCACTGTAGGCCTTTATACACAGCAGTAGGCGTGTCAGAGAAGACAGTATGCCGCTGAACCAGTCCGCTAACATGCTACAAGGATGTGTCAAGGTCCAATTGAGAAAATAAATCAAACAGACTAAAACAACAGCATGAATGATTTCAGACTACAGTTTGCTAGCATGAGGCCTTAATCAATCAAACCTGCATTGTGGCTAAAGCTTGATCATGTAACCACTGTGCTGTATTCCATTTTCCCCCAATTTCTGGTAACTTTCACTTTAAATGCATTTCAAATGGAATACATAGGAAGTCTTCATAGTGTTTTCTGGTTGACTGACTAAAGTCAAGATTCCCAATCAAAGCAAATCGTTCAGAGTTAGTAGAACGTTTAAAATCTGATAATTAGTAGGTGAAGATTATCTGAACTGTTAATGCACAGCTATCACATGACAGTGAATGCTAAAGGAGGAGTTCGTAAGTAAAGATAAGAGTACAGTGTTGCATTTTCCACAATTAATTTCAATGCATTTCATGCTGTATAACAGGAGTCTGAACTGGAGCTTCCACAATGGCTCTTGAATTGACTGAAAATAGTGCAGAAGCAACGTTTTTAAAATGTAAATGTAGATTTTAGCCAATTTTTTTAAATGTAGATATCAAAAATAGAGATTTTAGCCATTTTTTAAAAAAAAATCTATATTTATTTAAAAGTAGACATTACAAATAAAGATTTTAGCAATTTTTTTATTTACTTTGTTTAAATGTAGATATTAAAAATAGAGATGTTAGCTATTTTTTTTGAATGGAATAAATCCTGCATTCAATTTCAGACTTTAAAAAGTAGAATGACAAGTATCAATGATATATACTTCTCATTATTTCATTGGAAACCAAGTTCTTTTCTTCTGTTTACATAATTCTTTAGAAACATCAACATCCCATATAGAAGAAAATGTCCTGATCCTCTTTTAGTAAAGGTTTTATATTTTTCTTTGATTTAAACCCTAAAAAACAGAAATAAAATTGTGTTTAAAATAAATAAATAAACCACTAAATTCTTATAATAGATATTAAAAATTTTGATTGTAACTCTACATGTCTTTACTTGGAGTAATGGCAAAAAGTTGCAAAGTGGTTGCAGACCCCCTTCTGTAGACCAACCCAAAGCAAAGCTCAATTGTGATGTGGAGGGGAAATTTTATATGCTTTACTACATTTTAATTCAAATCAAATCAAATCTGAAAATAATAGTATTTGCTTGAAACTGTACACAACCAACTGGCTTTTAAAAACCAACCAATAAATAGAAAATAGAGGGTGTATGGAACAATTTCCGACACAGAGACATGGCCGTAGCTAATATGATATGAGAAGCAGTCAAAAAGTCCAATTGTAACTTTGGAGGAACTGCAGAAAACCACAACTCAATCTGTTGACAGGAAACCAGTTGCTGTGCTCGCCACAAATCTGCTCTCTTTCTGGAGGAGTGGCAAGAAGGAAGCCAATGAAGAAAGAAAGACAAGGACTAGAATTTGCCGTCTGTAACGAACCATGTACAGGTCACAGCAAACGTAGGAAGCAGGTGTTTATTCCGAATGAAAGAAAAATGGAGCTTCATCAGAGGCTACAAAAGATTTGAAATCCGTTAAAGTTGAGATCTGCATCCGACTGAGAAGCTTACACATACTCTACTAATAATGTGGCTCTCTAAGGCATTTCAAACTCTGTTCTAGCTCTGATGAGACAATTTGAATCGATGTCATTGAGGAATCAGTATCAGATAGTTTTTCCATCAGCACTTCAACAGTTTCCAGGTTGAAAAGTTGTAGACTTACCTTAGCTGCCTCAGAGAGGTGCTCATCAGATGGGGCTTCTGATTGGTTCTTGGCCTTTTTGCTCTGATGAGAGAAGGTTCAGTCTGAGAATGTTGCACACGTCAATCAACGAGTAAAGATTCCTCTGCTGTGGTTAGAGCGGACCAAACACACTTACCTTGTACTTGTGTTTTTTGGGAACTTTAAACTTAAATTGCTTTTTCTATTGGAAAGAAAAAGTTACTGTCAAAGGTATTTTCTCATACAAATAAAAAAACCAAAACACTGGAGTCTAAATAAACAACAAAGAATACCAGTTTGAGGATTTCAATCTCATCTGGATCTTCATCATACTCCTCTTCGTGAGACTTCATGTCTTTTTCTGTCATTTCATCATCAGTGGAGCCCTTCTGACAATAAACACCAATAATAAATTCACATGAATAAATAATGCGTGCTAACCATTAAACACTCAACGGGAGCTGACTCCGCCTACCTCATTCATTCTGTGTGATGCCTTAGATTTGTGTGGCAGATGAATCTTATGTTTGGACTTTTTCTGCCAGAAACAAGAAGACGAATTTGTTTTTGCACTTCAGAGTGAAAAAATACTAATAACTACTAAGAAGATAAGCATTTCAGTTAACGCAATAATAATAATAATCAATGTACATTAAGTTTAATTTCCCAAAGACTTAAAAAAAAGAACAGCTGCTGATGTAAGCTTGTTGTCATCAATTTTATGCAGTTTGTAGTTTCATGTAAAAAAAAAAAAAAGGCAGAAAGTTACATGTTTGCGTTCTTTTCTCAATTCAACATCGTCATCCCCCTGCAGACTTGGTGAGTAACGATGAGGCTTCTGCTGTTCGTCATCCATGATGGCAGCCTGATTGGCACATTAAAAGTTTGATTATGTAGTCTATCAGTGAAAACACTGAATGTCATTTAGTTGATAAAGATTTATTACCTTAGCTGAGTGAAGACTGAGGGCCTCCATCTCCTTGAGGCCTTCAAAATCATCATCCTGAACAAAAATAAAACGGATAGAGTAGAGAAATTAGAATAATATACTACGTAGAATAATAACGGTGGAAAATTATCTGCAAAGCTACTATAAGTGGCTGATCCTGACATTCAAAATCGTAATCTCACACACAAAAAGGTGTTTTAGACATCTTCGCCACAAGTCACATCTTCCAGATCTTTTGCCAGGACTATTGTAAAAGTTTGCCCACACTTAGTCCACAAGGAATTGGGATTGGTGGCTTACACTGGGGGTCTACATGTTGTTTTTCTTCAATGCTTAACATCCTCAGGACAGGTGACGGATATATTTTCCCACCACAAAGAACGTAGGTGGAAAATATTAATTTTAGTCTCTTCTGTCTAGAGTTCATGTTGTGTTCCCTACATGGCTTCAGGTAAACTGTAGATGGAACATCTTATGGCGCCTCCTTGACCCTCTTCCATGAGCTCAGATAAGATGATATTTGTTTTAACTCATCTCTTCCTGACTCATCAGTGGTGTTGCTTAGTCTACAATTATGCTGTTCGCTAATGTTCCCAAACAAACCTGTAAAGTTGCTGCAGAACAGCTGGATTGCCTTAAACAGGTGAACTCTATTGACCAATCAGCTGACTTCTGAAGGCAGTCAGGGGGCCTGAATATAATTATTTACTACACTAAAGTTAATGAAAGTCTTAAGAAAGGATGTGAAGTAACTCAGGGTGCATGAATACTTTTTTCAAAGCATTGCAAGAACTGTAAACTGTGGAAAACTGACAAAAAATATCAAACTATGCTATCTCAAGTCAGCATCCTATCTATAGTTCGTATCAGACACAGTTTGTACTGTAGATAGGATGCTATCTACAGTACAAACTGTGTCTGATATGAACTTTATCGTATCAGACACAGTTCGTGCAGGTTGTTGTTGTTGAAACTGAAATAGATCGCTACCTGGAGCTTGTCACGAGGTGTGTAGCCATGCGCTCCAGAATCTTCAACAGATTTGTCCTGAGGGTGAAAACATCCCAAACATGTGACATCCTCATTCCACAAACATGGCATTCACAGTTAACCAGCCACAAGTCCCTGTCATACCTTTGAGCCCTTGCGAGACGTATAACCATAAGCTCCTTTTGGTTCATCGTGTGGCTGTAGAAAACAAAGAAGTTGAAATGAGGTGGGATTTTTGCATTTTGTTTTAATGTTTTACTTTGAGAAGTTTTCTACCTTCTCTAATGATAGGGCAAATCCTCTTTGTGGCACAAACTTGATTTTCACCTTGCTATTGCTCCTCTGGAGGAAAACAAATTAGGTTTAGAATAAAAGACACAGCAGGTTGTGTTTTCGTGTTTCTGAGTAACGAGGGAAAAATCTAACAACCTGCCGATGGCCACCTTTCTCCCCATCTTTATAATCTTCGTCCAACACTGAGTCCTGAGAAATAGTTCAACTTTAAGCAGTAATAGACTTAAATATGACTCCATATTGGGTCGAAAACCTGACCTGCTGCTTTTTCACATTTAACTTGAAGAATGGAGGTTGCTTACCGCCGACTGTCGACGTACAATGGTGTTTTTCCTCTTGCTGCTTTTTCTATTGTCACCGTGCTGTTGGAGAGGATTTAAGAACTCCTTGATACATTCAACATCACTTTGCTTTTAAAGAAGAATTGTAAGGAAAGTTGGAGTTAAATCTCTTAGAAAATCTCCTACAAGCTCCTTTAAGCTACCTTTGAATGTGAATGCTCGTTCATGTGCTTGTCGTCGTATGTCGAGGAACCAATGGAGGCTCTTCGAAACAGGTGACCGACTTTGGTCTTTGTAGATTTTTTCTAGAGGCATTAAGTATATCATAAAATAAATTTGTCAACCATATTTATAGGCAGACTTTATACTGTTGGAAAACAGAACATACTTTATAGTCCAAATTATAATGATCTTCATCATCTCCTGTAGAAAGATGGTCATTGGAACCAAAGTCCTGCAAAACAGAAGCCAAATAACCTGCATAAAGACCTGCTAGCACAAAACAACAACTGCTGGTTTTATAACATGTGATGATCTCTACCTTGGGGTTTTTTCGTCGACTGGGCAGCGTGCTGCTCTTTCCCTCCATAGCATCATCTGAATACTTGTCCTACATTGTCAAAGTTGTTACCATTTTAATAAAACAAGAAAATATTCCTTTATTAGAGCAGATTTACCTTTGAGCTTCTTCTGTACAGCAGCGACATTCGCAGTTTCTTGTCCTTTTTCTGGAAAATGTTCAGAGTTTAGCTGAAGCTGCAGCTAGAGCAGAAGAACATGCAGGAGGGAGGAAAGGTTCTACCTTAACATGACCAAAGGTACCGTCAGGGTCTTCACTGCTTCCTCCATCTGACTCCATCTTGGCCTAAAAACAGGTAGCAGTCTTCAGCTGATTTTCTATTATTTAAAAATCAGCAAAGTTTAACAGAGGAAACTGAACTGACTGACCTTCATCGACTCTCTTCGTAGCTTAAATGTTCCAGACTTTGAGAAGTCAGACAAAAAGCAAATTAAAATTCAAAGTTTCAAGGAATTAAATTTGAATCTGTTGTAAAAGATAAATAAAGAAGAACATTTAGATTTGTTTTCTTACTGGCTTAAAGTCTGGATCCAGCTCAGGACTGTCCTCAGGCCAATCCTCCACACAGTGTTCCTGTTTTTTAGAGGGAAAACATTTTGACATTTTGCTTCAACTTCATAAAACAGATCAGCACATATTTCTAAGTGATTTATTTCTTCATTGGCATCAGATTTTTTTTCTGGTAGGATACTACCAGAAAAAAATGGTCACACAGACCATATGGTCACATTATGCTCTAATGTGACCATACAGGCTCTATGGTCACATTCATAGAGCCTCAGATTCTGTAGTGGTGTATTCTGTGACCGACATGGTAGAGATGTCAAAGACCGGCCAAACAACCAGAAACTGATTAGGTCACAAAAGTTATGATGCTTTTTTAAATGTCAAAAGAGGCTTTCATTGCTTTACAATACAGAAAAGTGATTAAAAAACACATTTGAGTATGCCTGTAAAACATTCAAGTTTTAAGGGCATACTCACAGTTATCATGCACATAGTTCAGACTTTAGCCCTTAGCACAAAAAACTGGCTACCAGTAGCAACAAAGATGGAAATAAAAATGTTCTTGTATGAATCAGGGCAATTTATACAGAAACCAGGGTGTATTAATTAGTATTAATTATCATTGACTAACTTGCATGCACTGTTGCAACATTTGTTGCTTTTTCTGATGTACCATCTCCCTGCTGACCTCTGACCCCAAAGCCCAGGTGTCAAATGTTTCTTAAAAATGAGATTACAGTTTTCCAATCTAGAAGAAGCATCATATCTTTCATTCTGACCAAAATCTGTTCAACATTTAACAAAGTGAAAATTTAAATTTTACACTTGGGAACATTTTTCTAGGTGAAACTCACCTGTCCAATAAGGAGGACGTCCTCAAACACAGCAAAGTTCTCAGGTTCCAGTGGTTTGCTCTCCTGTATAATAAATATAAAACATTCATGTTGAGCAATTTTCTATCTGCTGTAAAAAAATACAATGAGATGATCATTCAAATTAAATATCAATTAAGAGCAGAAAACAACTTTGCATGGCAAAATTTGTGTTGCCCAAACATGATTCACAAATCTGCCATTTGTTTATGATAGAAGTTACAATATACAGTAAAAACTACATTCACTATGAGAAAAAAAGAAAAAAAAACAGTCCCAGAGTTGGGCAGACATTAGCCATAAATTATATGCAGAGATGTAGATTGCTGGTTTTCTCTTAAATTTTGGTTTTGCATTTCCTTCTCTATATAAAAACAGAAAATATGGATTCTATGTCTGTGTAACAATAGAGATAACCCATTTGAATACCACAAATCACATTTCATACCATTTTCTTTGGTTTGTGAGGAAGGACTGGTTTAGGAAGAGGTTTGAGGACTGGTTTAGGCAGATGTTTTGGCAGTTCTAGCTCAGCAGTGTGTGCTTCAGGTACTTCAGGTTCCAGTTTAGTCTAAGAGTTTAGAGGAGAGAAGGAGTTTATACAATCACAAGTGTCCTCATTGATGGCGTTCAACACAAAACATCAGAAAATCATCTGCGTTTTTGAGGCTTACAGAGTATGCTGGGGGTGGAGGCCTTTCTGGTGTTGGTGGCTTCTCTGTTTTGGGGCGCCGAATTCGAGGAAGGGGTCTTGGTGGCCGTTTGAAAGTTTGCACCTGCACGATGTATGAAATGACTTTATAGAAGCCATAAAGTGTTTAGTCTTGCCGTTTGAAATAAGAGTTACATACGTGAGTCAAATCAGCTGGAGAAATGCTGGGCGAGGAGGACAGACTGCTGGCCTGGCTGAAGGAGGTTGACTCAAGGAATTCCTCTTTGCTTCCCTGAGGCATCGTCAAAAGGTCTTTTGGTTTTCTTAGAGGCTTTGGTGGAACAACTGGAGGAACCTTTGGTGGAGTTTTCTTTACTAAACCTGTTGACAGCGGTGTGTCTGACTTCAGCTCAGATGGCCGATTGGTTAAAGGTGTAGAGGACATTGTTTTGGAGGGAGTTGGACCAAAAGGATCATCCAAACTGGGGACATTGAATAAATTCCTTGGGAGCGGACTTGGGAATGGATCCACAGGATTTGTAGGTGATGAAAATACGTCAAATCCTTCCTTAAAAGAATTGTCATTGTCAGAGCTGGGGGTATTGTCTTGGGTGTTGTTCGCATGGAAGAGTTCCTCACTGTTCCTAGAAAACAAATCTGCTTCTGAGGCAGAAGTTTTATAAAATGGGTTTGGTGCCATGGCTTTGTTAGATGAGCCAAACAAAGCATCCACGTCATCCGTGACACTGTCTGAGCCATTTCTCTGTCTGCGTTTAGAGAACTTTTGTGTTTGAACCAAATCATGAAAATCCCCATTGGCGGTGGTGTTGAGCCTCAGAGAGGACGGTCGGAAGAGCTCGTCTATAGGGTCGTACCGCTGAGGCACGTTAATATGTTCAGACAGATTAGCTTTGTTTTCCATGGCCTTAATTCCATAACCAAGTTCCTGAGGTGAGCTTAGAAATTTCATAGTGGGTACAGAGATGGGATCATCTGCTTGTAATGAAGCCTCTGTTCCATTAGTGTTGCTGGTCGATTCCTAGCAGCAGAACACAACTACATTTGGGATGTGTTCAGTAAAAGTCAATGTTGTCAATAGGCAGAGATCTGTAACATACATACCTTGTAATATGCATAAAAAGGGTTCGCTCTGATCAAATCTGCAGAGTCACCGTTCTATTTGAAGCAACAAGAATTCAATATTAAATAAATAAATAAAATCTAGTTAAAGCTGCACAGCTATAAGAAACAGTCATTCAAAAACAAACCTGAAGGCTTGACGGAAAGTCTTCTTGGTCTCCATTCTGAAAAATGACAAACACTATGAATCCTGCTTCTGCATCATGAATCATCAATTTAAACCATGACAGGAACCAATGCCATGCTGATGTAAGTGTCTAGATATTTTGCACGCAATCACATCAAGAGTGATGTTACTGAACAGAACTTTCTAGTCCGACAGCCATGTGAGAAAGACACACCTACAACAACCGTCTATGTAGATCGCAAAACAAAACAGGAGCACAAATCGACCAGTTCCATCTGAGGTCATTATCCTCAGCCGTTAAACTGTTTAAAACAGCTACTTAAAACACTTACACTGCAACATCATCAAGGATAAGCACATCCAGGGATCAACTTTTTTTTTCTCACCTGTTCAAAGTACTGGTTGTCCATATCTGACCACTCAGATATGGACAACCAGATATCTGTGGAGCAAAAGTCACAGATATCAACAGGCATCAATGGGTGGGAAGAACAAAAAGTCATGCATGGTGCTTTTCTTACGTGATGAAAATGTGGAATGTAGCATCTGATGGAGATCATTTCTTTTTTAAAACTTCTTCCAGCTTGAACTACTCTAAAAATTTCCATAGTAACTTCTGATTTATCGACATCCTTGGTCTGGTAGTCAAAAGAAATAACACCCCAGACAGTAAAGATATCAGGGTAGGTTTCAGCAAGTAAAATTTAAGACAGAAAAAAAAATATGAAGAAAGAGAATGATTGGGGGAACTAGCAGCTAGCTTGTAAGGGATGGCAACAAAAGTGAGCCACTGTAGAAAAAAAAACCTGAACATCTTCCAGCCATTTGGTGATACATTTGCATTTAGCTAGTTGGCTAACAAAATTAGCCAACTAGCTAACAAGGGTGTATTAGCAGCTAGTTGCCAAACAAATTTAAGACCTGTGATTGGCATGTTTAAGGCCACATTATAGTTTTTTTTATTATTATTTTAATTTCAGATATGTGAATTCAACACTTCCACAAAGTTGTCTTAAGTGACCTCAGAGTCACAAGAAGAAAGTTATGAATCCAGTTATAGTGGAACTCTGTCTTTCAATCAGAGCTCTTACCACTTATAGTCTATTAAGAAAACAATTAAACAATTGCTTCATAACACATGACATCGGTCAACATTTTGAATAACTGTCTCCAAATCCCACCATGTGACCACTTGTGTTTTACCATCTAGTAGGAGGATTAATTTAGTTTTAAGTTGTTGTAGTTTGTTTTGTATACTTTTGTTCTTATCTAGACAAACTGAGTTCCTAACATCATTTAAGAACCTGTTCAGCTCAGAAAAAAAAGGCATTTTAGTTGAACACCACCAAGCAAAAGTTTATTTCTGGGCACTTAAATGAGGATTTTTCTTGAAATGAAGGCATTTCAGTTTACTTGAGATGTGAGCTGTAACTGGTTCGCTACACCACCTCGACTACTTTAAAGAACAAAAAAATAAAAATTCTATTCCACCTCCTCTTACCGTACAAACCAAGCCCAAATCATCAGCTCTCCACCACCACACTCCAGTTTCTGTGCATTATAGCCAAACATCAACACTTCAGCCTGGTTTGTCCAAAGAAAATTGTTCCAAAGATGCATTCAGATGTCGCTTTTCAAAACCCAAGACAAGTAGGTCAAATCCCTCAAGTCATTTTAAACTTCACGCCTTGTAAAGGTTTTGTAATTCATAGTAACATTTAACCTTTCACCTAAAAATGTTAAAATGCAGCTCTCAGGTTTTCCCGCTTTCTGAGAACAAACCTACCATGCAAGACTGACATCTCTACCATTTCCAAAGTAATGGAGACTGATTCTGATCTCCCTTGAGACATTTATCCTCTTGGCTCATAATTAAAAAAAGAGAGATCTTTGCTGCTAATTGATGTTTAAATCTAAAGAAGCTGAAATGTTTTTCAGTTTTTAAGTTTCTACTCATAGAAATAAAAGTCAACAAAGTTTGTAATTCCAATTTTGACTGTATATTTGTGCAACCACTTACATTGTAGTGATGATGAGGGGGGTCACGAGAAGCCATTTTCAGCATATTTTGAAGAGTCACAACACTCTGCAGAGACAAACCATTGCTTCACTGACAATGCATACATTTAGTTTCCTTCATGATTTAATCAGACATTTTAAACTATGGTAAGGGTGTACCAATTGGTTCCTTTTAGGATTCAACTTGCAAACATAAATCTCAACAAAAATGAGAAAATAAGTATTTGATAAACTGCCAGTTTTTCCAAGTTTCCCCACCTACAAACAATGAAGAGGAGTACAGATAAAAGTATCAAAAAAAAAAAAAGTAAATCTGATTGTAGGATTTTTAAATGACTAATTTAAACTTTTGCTGATAATTTTTCACGAGAGTCACCAGGTATATAAATGTTCGTTTCCAAACGTAGTTCGACCGGTTTGTGATTTGGCACGCTCTAAAACAGAACGGAAACGATGCTAAAAACAAAACAATCAACAAGAACCTGAAAAACTAGACTGCAGAGCTGAAACTGTGATATGCAAATACCCATCCATCCATCCATTTTCTTACACCCTTGTCCCTAATGGGGTCAGGAGGTGCCGTCTCCTTTCTCCAGCTAACGTTCCGGGCGAGAGGTGGGGGTCACCCTGGACAGGTCACCAGTCTGTCGCAATACCCAAACTTTTGTAAACAGAAAACTGCACTCAAGCATCTTACACTGAATTGCTGTTGTCGTCTTTAGCATATTTACAGGTATAAATCAACTAAAGTTCACAGTGAACTGACTGGTGATATTTCTGCAATGCCGAGTCTGTAAATTCAGTCTGTCATAAAGGAAAGATAGGAAGGGATGAATGGATGGCTAGGCGGAAGGACGGACAACTGAAAGAATGAACTAATGGATGAATGAAGGGGTAATCAACAGATGGACGAAGAACTTATAGAAGGAACAATCGATTGGATGGCACCACCCTGATGAATGAATATATGGATGAATGGATGAAAATTTAGACAATAGGATAGAGAAAGTTTGGAAATGCAAATATCGTTTTACAACCTAATTATTCAAATCTGGAAAAGACTTGAATTCCAAACTGCAAAGAAACATGTAATTATCCAACCACAAACCAAAAATATAATACTCTACAATGTGGATAAATCTGTTCTATGGAGATAAATGAGACGTCTGTTTAGGGCTGAAATGATTCCTCGAGTGATTCGAGAACATCGATTATTAAAATTCCTCGAGGAAAATTTATCTGCCTCGACGCTTTGCTAAGTTATATTTTATTATTTAATACACCTGTTCCGGCCAGGTTATTACTTGCGTTGCGCAGTGCTCTCACTTCCGCCTGAGTTGTTGATGAAAGCTAACTGTTAGCAGCATAACGTCCAGCTTTCAAGTTCGGCCTGGGAGGATTTCATTGATTCATGATAATGTCCAAGTCTTTGTCGTTTTTCGGGGGACCAATAACCATCCTTAAAATGACTGGCGCGACGCCTGGTGTACGGTAGTCTTTTCTCCTCCCGGAGCTGCTGCCTGGTGGCGGGTCAGAGCGAACAGCAGGGAAAAGTGCTATACAGGTGAGCAGATATGAACACGGTGGGCGGCTGCACTTTAGATGACTAACATAAGTGGAGCTTTATGGACGAACCGGAAAATGTATTTCATATCATCCCGGTCTCAACAAATGTGTGGCGGAGCGCTTCATGACGGCACGTAGCTGGTAGATGAGTTTCTGTGTGTGACAAACAAAGGTGTCAAATCCCGTCGCTGACATGAACACAAAAGGTATAAATATCTGGGCAAGGTGAGAGTTCATCTATTAAATTGACTGAAGATGAATAAGCTAAAAAGCTGGAGTATAAGCGTATTTGTGAGCCTGCCTCTTTATTATTAAATTGAATATAATTTCAGATTTTTGTATAATTTTTCTTCAGGTTAACTAAGAAAATGAGCTATTATTGTTACATGTTAATTTTCTAAACTTCAGAAAAGTTATTGTTAGGGAAGCTCAAATGTGAAAAATTGGACTGATGTTGATATGCAATAGTAATACTGCTGTTATGTTAGATTTACCAATGCTTTATTTTATCTTTTTTTAATCCAATTACTCCATTAACCGTAAGAATAATCGATAGCTTACTCGATTACTAAAATATTCGTTTGCAACAGCCCTACATCCGTTCATATGTACAGTCTCAACGTTGTAAATTAAGAAACTTTAATATTCAATGCACCTGCTATTTTTACAGACGAACTTGCTTTCATTGCTGATGTCAGAGATTAGAAGAAAAAACAATGCAGAAGGAATTCACAGTTGCCATGACAGTCTGGGCTTGGCAGTACAGTTTGTTTGTCAGGAGAAATGATACAGACAATGATACCTAGAATGCTACCAGTGCAAAGAAAAGAAAAAAAAAATCTGCATTGCCCATCTGAAAGTTAATGTTTTCCCAAAATATGATACAGGTGAAATACAATATTTTAGAAAACGGTGGAATTACTTGATGTCATACTTTGTGTGGAGGCCATCACACTTTGGAACCAACAAACATTTTACACACAAAAAACCACATTTGTAGCAGAAAGCCAATTTAAAAGACTCACAGGTCGCCTCGGGAGTGAAGTTAGTGCTGCTGCTCCTCCAGGTTCAACCACTTCAACGCCATTTTCCTTTTTTTTGATTTTTTTTTTTGTAAAAAAGAAAAGAAAATAGCACAACAATTACAAATTAAACGTTAGTGAAAATACTCGTTTTCCTAAAAAACTAAACTTTTCACAAATATAAATCAGCTTACTAGTAACACAGTCTATTTTTTCTCTTTTTCCAAAAGGTATTTTGTTAAAAAAATAAAATAAATAAAACTTACCACAGCCGTTTCTCCTCTCATGTCCTTCCTGGAGTTATTTTAACACAATATGTTTTATCCCAGAACAGAATATTTTCCCACGGTTGTGCGTTATTCCACGAAAACACAGAATTATCTTGTAATAAAACTTATCACTGCCTTCCGAGGTCCACGCCGCTTTGGTTTGTAATTACCTCTCTGCTGGAAGTACCTGCTGTCAGGTGGATGTACGAAGCAATTCAACTTCCGGTTGTTAGATTTTTCAAAGTAAGATTATAGGCTTAAGAGATTTATATAAATACAGTGTCTACAAAACATGCACTTCTAATAATAATAATAATAATAATAATAATAATAATAATAAATAATAATAATTTTATATTTGGGTCCCTCCTGTTGTCTGGCCCAGCAAAAATCATAAATGCAAAAGCATTTGTTAAGGTAATACAAGGCAGCACTTTCACTTCCATGTGAGGCCACAAATCTGCTAATGAAGCCTCATGAACTAAATGAAAAGCATTTAGTGAAATTAGATATATTACTTTGTATGTTAAGACCCTAATAAATACAAGGTTTTTTTTTTTCCAACACCACAACACTTGCATCACTACAGGTAAAAGAAAATGCATCCGAAAGTATTCGCACAGATAGTACATTATTTTGAAATACAGATCTGGGTTGTGTCCTGTTTCAACGCCGCTGCAGGCCGACTGCAGTCCGCTGCGGTTTACCTTTCATCCGAAGCGCAGGCGCCTCGAAGCGGACGGACCGGGTGGAGTGGTCCGGGTGTGGTACCCCGACAGATGACGTCACTGCTTGAATTCTTTCAGTTCCCACGGTTCCTCCCAAACTTTTAGAAGCTCATGAAATTGCGCCAAATAACAATTGATGCAGGATATTTCCCAACTCTAAGTCAAGAGAAACATTTTGTTTTCTTTCTGGTCACCTTTGAGCCACTCAAAACTCTTACAGCTGGAAACATCTAGCAGAAGATGCGGGTTATTTAGGTGAAATGTATCTAAAACCTATTGCCAGACATATTCTGTATTTAGTGGTTCATAAACTCTTTTTATAACAAGCACCGCCTCAGTAAGTGTCACGTTTTCCAAACACCACCTTCTTGGTGTTTGGTTTCTTTTCTTTTTTTTTTTTTTTTATCAAACAATGATACAACAGGAACTATGGGAAACAACATTCCAGCAAGATTCACAGGAGTTCGGAGTGTAAAACAAAAGAAAAGATTTTCACCAACTTTGACCTGAATATCCAGTATGTCTGCATAGAAACTTTGTAATAGCCATAGTAAAAAGAACATATTTATTTTCAGTGTTACAACATATGAGCATACACAATTCGTCTGCTTGATCAATGAAAATCAATGACATAGTCTGACCAGAAAAGATTGATTTCTTTATTGCAAAAGGAAACATTCTATGTAACATACAGACTACGCATCTAGTTGTCCTGTTTTTTTAAGATGCCATCATCTATTTACTGTCATATATGTTATGATGGTTTCCTGTTGTCAGGGGCGCAACTACATATTTTTGAGGTGGATGCCCTTCCCCCCGGTGCGCCCACCCCCGACATAAACTTGTACAAGTTGCCAAAGAGCCACTTCTGATGGCCTGTGTCTAGAACCGCCTCTGGGCTGCAGGTCTGAGGCATTTTGTTATCATGTTTTCTATCATTATTATAGCTTGATAGGAAACCTGATCCAAACTGGCAACCCACATTAATAAAATGGTGAAATTATATTGACCACAAAAAACTGTATTTATAAAAGATATCAATGTTTTTCCTACACAATCCTAACAAACGTTTTTAATGTTCCCTTCACAATATTTATTTATTTACTATTAATATATGTTTATGATTTGTTCTTTTAAATTGCCATTTATATTATTTTTCGGACTCAGGAAATGATTGAGGGATGAAGAGACTGATG
>CAEFZY010027597.1:0-29982 GCA_903066815.1 Brachyrhaphis roseni
GCTGCTCGGGCCTAATAAGAAGAAACAGTACAGATACAATAGGCCTTCGCAGCGCTTAGCTGCTCGGGCCTAATAATAATAAACAGTACAGATACAATAGGCCTTCGCAGCGCTTAGCTGCTCGGGGCTAATAATAAGAAGAAACAGTATGAAAACAATAGGCCTTCGCAGCGCTTAGCTGCTCGGGCCTAATTAAAGGTACAAGCAGCGTGGGAGGCCCTTGCACCTCAGTGTCGCTCCAGCCTCATGGCGACCGCAGGAGCTCCAGCAATGCCACCTCTACTCACTGTAGTCAACGCTCTTGTGCAGTTTGCGCACCGATGTGTTGAGAAGTGCTCCCTGATGAGACACAAAAAAATCTGGTGCAGATCGGTTGATGTATTAAGAAGATATAACTGTTGGAAAAATTTAGGAAACACGGTGGAGTCGAATTACAATTTAATGCTACTGGGCTCTTTTAGAAGTTAACAAAGGTCAATCATATCAGAGAGAAGTTCAGCTGCTAGACACACTGTGTTTACAAAGTAGAAACATCTCGCAAACTGACAAAGCATTTCTCCCTGGGTTTTTATTTTGGTTTGTATCAGTGTACATTTTAGAGGTGGGAGCTGAAAAACACAACCCTGTAGCCCTGAAAGGTCTTCTTCCCCAGATCAATTGAGTCACAGAATGAAATGGAGGCTAAAGCTCCAAACACCTTAACTTAAGATACTACTGTACGTGTCATCTGAAAGACGGTAACAAAATTTAAATTACCGTACAGGCTAAAACAATTGAGAATGAGACAAAAAAGGGCAGAAAAATAGCTACTATAGCTACTAGCCATCTTGCATTTTAAATATTTGTATTCTATCAAAAATGAAAAGGCTTGTATTGGTGGACCTCTTTAATCTTTAGTTCTTCATGCTTAGTTATGCATTAGCTGTTTTTATTGCTTTATTAATCCCATTTTCCAACTAAGTTTCTACATGATTCTTGTCCTCTCTAATCAGGCAATCACACAGTAAACAGAAGAAGTGAATTAACTGAAATCCAGCAATAGCTATGGAGATACCTGCATGTTTTTTCTAATTAAAATGCAGTTCATGGCATGAAACTTTGAACACTGTCACAATAGAGGGAAGTCTACATGTAGAATGCAGAATTAGTGACTCAAACAATATCTATTCCTTTCATTCCTTTTCCATTTGCTTCAGCACAGCTGTAAAACTTGAGAGACTTACCAGACATAGGTAGAGTACATGCCAACGGGTTGCACAACTGTTTAACTAAATGGCTCTAATTATGTCATATTTTGGGTTAAAATGCTTTTACTAACAACCTCTGCATTTTATTCCCTTGTCCCTCTGTCTTCCCCTCCTGTGGCTCCTCTCAATTTTTGGTTGCTGTCCTGTTAAAACAATGGCTTTGTGATCTCCCATCTCTTCTTCGTCTTGTTTTTGGATTATCCTGTTTGCTCGTCTCTGGGCTGCCTGTTCATCCCTGTGCTGTTCTGTGGTCTCTCAGCTCTGCTCCTCCCTCTGAGGATCCTGCTCCTCCTTTATCTGAAGCAGAGGAGCTTCTTAACAAGTAAGGTTGTCTTCCGTACATTTTGCAGTGTTTAGTAAGCATCTTTTAGGCAGGGTTCTAACCCCTCTTTTAGATGCTTTGTTTAGCCAATATTCCACCACAACTTCACTTGTAATTCCAATGATGTAGTTTATGCCTAGTTCACCTGGCAAGATTTGCCAATTTTTTTTCAGACAATCTTAAGAACACCCTCATTTTCAGCATGGTTCTTAGGATAACCTTAAGAGATATTCCTGGTGTGTTAAGAGTGATCTGGTCCGATCAGAAAGACATCTGGACTTCATCAATCTAAAATGGGGGATATTCAGTGTAATAGATAGGCTTGACCAACAATGCAACATGTTGAATGTGACGTGCAGCTAATCGGAAAGCAAGGCAATATAAACACAGACAGGAATCCAAACAAAAGAACAACTGTTATGGCTACTTTTTTTTTTTTTTTGCCGTTGCTGTGGAAAAAAAGAAAAAAGCAGAACTCACCTCACCTCGGTAGTGTAACAAGTTGAGCACCGCCATCTCCACTTCTTTCCTGCAACACTGTTGTTTTTGTTTCTTTTTTTCTTATCCCTTAAAAAAAACTCAATCGATTTTCTGCTAGACATCTGAACGTTGGTGAGTGAAATCGGTTTGTGTGTGGCTGGAAACCACGCACTGTACGACCAAACCTGTTGTAGCTAAGACTTTTTTTTTTATTGTCACGTTTTGAAAATTTACAATTTTGAATTCTTGCCGTGTGAACCAGGCATTAGGACTGCACTTAATATCTCTTTCTTGTCCACCTGTTGCTGTCCAGTTTTAATTCCATAATAAAGCTGAAATTGATCCAAATCCTATAAGGTAAAACAATAATTCTCGTCATTTTTTTCTTTAAATTACTTCAATTTAAGTTGTTTGACTATTGTCAATTATTAAATTTTTTTAGATTTTTTTTGGCCCTCTGGTTTAGTGTAGATAAATAGCAACTCGAGGTATGATTGCCACATTAGTCCTTCTCTGGTGGACTGCTGTCTGAAAGATTACAGCATCCATGTCAAGGATACAATAAGAGCATTTGGTGAAGTAAACATGAAAGTACATTTTAACAAATGAATTGTCTCCCTCCAGGTTTGTCTGCAAGAACAATGGGGTTCTGTTCGAAAATCAACTTCTGCAAATTGGCATCAAGTCAGAGTACAGACAGAACCTAGGTGAGTTTACTCTGTATCAATATGCGATGCTATGTGTGCTTTAAGATGTTCCATCATATTGGGTGTATTGTTTCGCTGTCACCTGGACATCAATGGAACCCTATTGCTGGGTCGCAGATGACGTAGTACCGATGCCACGCAATGCAGATGGGGGCAGGCGGTAATGCAGCCCATTTACATCTGTCGATCCAGCATCAAAATGCCTAAAGTCTGTGTCTGATACAGTTGTTCCAACAGTTCTAATAGAGTTGGGGAGTTGATTTTTAAAAACTTACCGAAGAAAGAAGATTGGGGAGGAGGAGGTCCCAAGGCCTACAAATATTCTAATTCTGTCAAACGTTAACTGGATACTGGGATAACATATGTTTTACTATGGGGGAAAAAAAGTAGGATATGGAATACCCAGATCATGTAGGACACTCTTTGGGGTGTGTTGCACATGACAATTCAAAAATATGATGAGTACCGTGTGAAAATATTGCTTTCTCCATCTAAAAATGCCATCATAGGATTATGGTGCAAAGAGGAACCACCAGCTGTAAAGCAGTTTGTGGTTAACTGCAGTCAAACGGAATGCTTTTATAATAAGCTTGGTTTATAATGTTCCAAAAGCACAATCGTGGTCAATATAATAATTTGACTCTTATATGTGCAGCTATCCAAAATGAGCATATGCGATCATTAGTATCATCAGTTCGAGGAGAAAAAAAAGTCAAACCCGACTTTGTGCAATTTTTGGGACCCTTTCTGCTCCGCTGCTGACAAAGAAGTCCGAGATAATGTTCTGATTCTTGTTCTTTTAATTTTGTATATTAGACTTATTATAAACTTTTTTTATTAATATTTGTTGTTAATTTTGCTAGTAAATCCTGTAAGTTTCTGTGAAGTATTCCTGACTTCAGTGCGACTAGTCAACATTGACTCAACTTTTATCATGTTGCAGTCAACTTTAAAAAATATGAAGTCATGCAACCCCTAGTATACATACTGCAGAAGATGAAAATATTTGCAAGGATTCCTATGAATGTTTGGCTCAGTTAGTGTGTGAGGTTTTGCCTACTGAGTTTGAATCTCTTTGTTTCCTCTCCTTGTTAACAATGAATGTGTTCTCCTTCCTCAGGGAGAATGTATTTGTTCTATGGTAACAAGACATCAGTACAGTTCGCCAGCTTTACCACCACAGTGAGCTGTCCCGGAGAGCTTCAGACTCATATCCTTGGAATAGATTACCAGAATGCGCAAAGCTTTAAATGCTTTAAAATAATTAACACAATTAATTGCCTCTATTAAATTAACTAAACTCTGTCCATTCTTAAAGTTTGTGTAGAAGAAGAAAGCTGAAGAAGAGCATCCAGTTGAAACTGTCCTCTCTTTACAAACACATAGATAAAAATGCCAGTTATGCTCCTCAAATGTGAAGCTATCATTCTTCTCCGTGTTGGGACATTAAAAGGAGGCTGACTCAAGTGTGTAGTTGGCAGTCCTTGACAACTGGCTACAGCTCAACGTTCAGAGCAAACCAGTGGAACCACTAGTTGAGGGTGGAGCACAAATCCAGCAGGTTCTGAACATCGAGTGCCTGACAGACTTCTCCGATGCTCCACTTCTCAACATCAAGTTCAGGTAGGCTTTGACTTCTTTTCTTATATTATTTTAGTATTATTTTTCCGGTGACATGATGCAACAAACCATATGAAATGGTGTGTCCACTTGGTCAGCCAGAGTGAATGTGCACGACGATCAGAAAAACTTGTCCCATAAACTTGAGCAGCCAGAACAGTTTCTGTGACTCTTAATAAAAACTCAACAGACACAAAATGAAAGAGCTACTAAAGCCACATTAACAGTATTGAATTAAATCTCCCATTTGTTGCGCATCTCTGCACAGTTTAGCAGGTTCAACTCATCATGCAGGGCCGGTCCAAGGCTGTATGAAGCCTGGAGCAGAATCTGACCCTCTTGCTGTTAAAAACACCAGCACCTCCAAAAGCTTCTGTATTAGATTTAGTGAAATCTGGGAGAGGGGGAGTAGTTTAATTTGCCATCCTAAAAAGGAATAAGTTATAATTGCATTTTGCTCATTTCTGTTTGGGAACAAGCAAAGTTCAATGTCAAAGATTAAACTTAGGGCATCAGATTGTTGTTGTGGTAACAAAACAATTTGAAGTTTTACAAAGTAAACTTTCCAGCTCCTTAAAATCTTACATTTAAATGTTAAACAATTTAAAATATTTTAATTTATACTGAAACCATTAAATCAAATTCAGCAGCATTGATAATCTCAATAAACAAATGTTACATTTATTTATGTGTGGTCTGTGTTAAAATATTAGCATTTATGGGCCCCTGGGGCCTTCTGGATTAAACAGAAGTGCAAATAATTGATATTTATTTTAATTGTATTTTTTTGATTTGTTGTTTTTCATAATAGTTGTGGGTTTAAAAAGCATTTCACTAGTAATGTTTTCCTGCAACATATAATTACCCAGTAATATTTGTATATCACCTGTCTACTTAACATCATTTACTACTAAAACACGGTGGACCACTTCGGCGCCCTGACTACAGGGGCGCCGTTAGCAAGTTTTCTGTGGGAAACCCTGAGCTTGGTTGCATATATGACCTAATTTCCATCCAGTTGTCATGTGAATTTTAAGCAAACTTTTGAAGTGTTAAAAAAAAACAAAAATCAAATTAGGCTTGTTTCCATCTACTGGGTTGGAGAGAATGAACCAGGCATAATTTTGTCAGTTGTTGATGCTATGCATGGTCGTAATAAACAGGAAGTAGAGGTTGTTAACTAGCATGGACGAGACATCTCAGAAAAACTGAGTGTTCTCCCCTCCATGTTTTAAGAAACTCTTGGTTTTTCTTTGTTTTTTTATCCAGCACATCCATGATGTTTTAAACTTATGGGGGTTGTTATTTCTACTGTCAGATATGGAGGAGCTCTGCAGAACCTGACTCTCAAACTGCCAGTCACCATCAATAAGTTCTTCCAGCCGACTGAGATGGCCTCTCAAGACTTCTTCCAGCGCTGGAAACAGCTTAGCCAGTGAGTGTGTGTGATGGGTGTGACTCGCTTCCCCAGGCTCTCCTGTCATATTGACTATTGGCCTGAGCCAATCTGGGATTTACAATTCAACTTTACCTCTGTGTCTATTAATTACAGTCAGTGCTTTTGCAAAGTTTTGCTGCTGTTTGATTCACATTAACTGCTAAATTATCTTCCTAAGAATATCCACCAACTGCAGATGATCCAGAACGTTGCTGCTGGCATTCTCTCTAAAACCAGGAAGATGGAGCACGTCACCCCAGTTCTAAGCTCCTTCCACTGGCTCCTTGTAACTCAGAGAGTAGATTTTAAAATACTTGTGTTATTTTATAAATTATTGAATGGCTTGGCACCAAAGTACATAGAACTACTGCGGTTGTATCAACTTTCTGGACCACTCAGATCTTCTAGTTCTGGTTCTGCTCTGCATCCTCAGAACCAGAACCAAACATGAAGAAGCAGCATTCAGGTTCTGTGCAAATCCTGAACAAATGTCACGAAAAATAGCTGAAACACTGAGTTCCTTTAAATTAAGACTTGCATTGTAAATGCTAAATTGAATTTAACAGGAAATATTAGAATGACTTGAATCAGTTTTCATCCAATTACTATAATCACTCACTTTGAGTAAGTTACTTGGAATTTGTGGTTGAAAAGTCTGAGGGTAGACATTAACACAATTAATTGAACCTTTGTATTGTGCTTCTGGTATTCTTGTAAATCTGAAGCACAAGAGACACCTACAAAAGACAGTGATTGCTAAGCGTGAAAATGATTTAATCTTTATTGTATATTTCATCAAACAGAATATTTTTTGAATACATATATAATATTTGATGTTATATATATACTTGAATTCTTTCAAGTGGGAAAGAATTACTGCTACAGTGGAACAGGGATAAAGCACAACTCATGTATGGAGGCCTGAGTCAAGACAACTGGTTTGTTTAATTTAAGTTACATGAACCTAGTTATTTTTAGTAAGTTGTACTTGATTGAGTACTGCTTACTAAAAATAAGAGGTTTTCTCACTTTCCTTTAAGCTTTTTTCAGTCAATGAGTTTGCATATTTTAATGAAGGTGAACTAATTAGATTTGAATCATAATTAATGGAACATTGACCAATATACTTGATGAGTATTGATGATTTTAGTTATGGCATTTGGCAAAATGCAATGTCTGCTACTGATTTTCACAATTGACTGTATGACTGTTTTAACAATGTAGAACACTTTGATGTGCCTTGTTGCTGAAATATAATATAGAAATAAACGTGATTATTAAATGTTTTTAAAATGGTTGTCTCTCTTCAGGCCTCAACAAGAAGCACAAAAGATATTCAAGGCCATCCACGGCATGGATACCGAAGTAATCAAAGCAAAGGTAGAGTTTGATAGAAGTGTTTTCAGATGGTGTTAAAAGATACCCCTGGTTTCTTTAGGAGTCATCTAAATCACACCTTGTGTGTTAATGTTACTGCTCTGTTTGCTCACAGCTGCTGGGGTTAGGAATGGCCCTATTGGACAACGTTGACCCCAACCCTGAGAACTATGTTTGTGCTGGAGTCATCCAGACCAAGAGCCAGCAGGTCGGCTGTCTGCTAAGACTGGAGCCAAACGCTCAGGCTCAGGTATGAGCATCCAGAACGTCACTGTCTCTTGGTAACCTTGGAAACTCATGCTTCTCTTTCATATCAATGCTCTGTTATGCTCACTGTAGGAGAGTGGGGTCCAAAATGGGGATTAGGATTTTGTGGCCATTGGAATAATTTGGTGTGCCCCCTGGCAGCAGTTCCAGAGTAGATCAATTTGACCTGCCAACAAAAAGGTCAAACGACCTCCCACCAGCGACCTCTCTCTCTACACTTTTTGTAATTTTTTTTTTTGAAATTACATTACAAAAGTATATCTTTGTAAAAGGGAAATGTATGGTACATCTTTCATTTTACACTATCATATTAAGTAGGGCCACAAACATGCAGTGATATTTTGCCCAAAAAGACTTGTCACTTTCATTCAGTAAATTTGGCTAAATACAGCAAGTGTTTTCAAAACAACTTCTGAGTGTTTTTTTTATTTATTTATCGAAATTACTTTTTACACCTAGTTTAACGACTTTCTTCCAGCAATATTGCATCTTTTCTACTGATGACTTTGTCTCGTAATGTTGTGCCTTTATTCTTGTATTTGACAAGAAATCTCTCCACCTCTCCTCTGACGGTGGATATATTTCAAAATATCCTCTGCTCCATTTACAATTGTGCTGTGTAGCTACTTCTACTGGTTTGAACAGGCAGTCTATTGATTAGTTTGAACACTGCTGCCACCTAGTGACTGGAAGCTTGTTCATCAGTTAAGCATGAATAAAGACAATTATGAAGTCCTGCTTCTCCCCCCACTAGTAATGTATATCAATGGAGAAATTGTTTAACCACTAAAATCTGATACCGCTTCATTTATGTTTACATTTTTGAAGAAGGGAGTTGCGCTGATCTTTTTCAGAGGTTTGTGTTGGTTCCTTCTGTACTTCTTGGTCCAGGGCCACCACAGGCAAGGGGTGTGAGGGGTAGCTTTTTTCCAATTAGTTTGGATAGTTTGACACAGTGCAGTGTGAGGGCAAACAGCAGCAGCTGAAATTGTAACAAATGTTGCAATTTTGGTCCCCAATCGAACAATCTAGCAGACTACCAGGTATGAAAACACCCTTAACTGCCTGAGTTTGCTGAAACCTGCAGGTAACTGACATAGTAGTACCAGAGGGATCCCAGATGGGGTCATGTGACCTGTTCCATTTCCTTCAGCTTGGTCACTGTATTCACCTGTGTCTCTACAGATGTATCGCCTGACTCTGCGCTGCAGCAAAGATTCCGTGTCCAAGCGTCTCTGTGAGCTGCTGGCCCAGCAGTTCTAGAGTCCAGGCCCTGACCAGTACTCCCACCGTACCCCACCCCACCAGCGACCTCTCTCTCTACAGCACCCCTCTCACACCTGTCCTCCTGCCTCCAGCAAAGAGTCTTTAAGTTGGGGGTGGGGGGGTAAAAAAAAAGGTGTAACCTACATAAGGGAAAGTGCTGTCGCTGCCTGCAGCAATATTGTCATTATCCTTGTCCCAGATTCTGATTCCAGTTCATCTTTTAATTGTTTATTAACATGATGCTACAATCTAGTTTTTGTTGGTTTACCTGTGTAGCTGGTGTGTGTATGGCCAGGAGTGTGAAAGACTGTGTGTGTCCTGTGGTTGGGCTGGGGTTCTCATTCTGCTCATCCTGACCGCTTTGGAAAAGATATGTGCAACATTCCTTGAAGACGAGTGGGAGAAGCTATTAATGGCACACCCATTCACTACTACACCCAACCTGCACACGCTTGACCTTTTGCGGTCAAAGCTGCAAAAGGAAAATCGAGCATTCCTGCCAAAAAAAAGAAAAAATGCACTTAACGTGTTGGGATCCTCCTGTTCATTCCTTTCATCCAGCCCCGCTCGGAGTTAACCCTTCATTTCAGTGAGCTTGTGCACTTGTTCTTATCGTGTATGTAAATATGTGCCAGTGAATCACTTTATTTTTGGACACATTCCCTTGCTGAAGATTAACAGAACGGACACTAGATTGCAGAGATAAGACGGTCCCATTCACTGTACACCTCAAGGTGGCAAAGTGGAAGTTTATTGCCCCCACTGCTGTCTTAAATCTTGTAGAGCTGGAGCTTTATTTTAGAGAGAGAAAAAAAAAATTCCCGTTTGTGTTTTTGCGTTTGCAGGAGAGATGTGTGCAGACCAGGGAGAAGTGAGGTCCTGTTTTACTCCTCTGCTTGTGGATGTGACACGTTGAAGGAAATGTGGATTGCTACTCAGACATTTACATGGAGGATATTTTTTTTGTTTTGAAACGAAGCCTTGTATCAGCAGCCCAGTGTAGTTAGAGGCTCATCTACATTTCCACAAGTCCATATTTCTGCTGATCAGCGAATCCTGCTCAGATGGATTTCTGCTGTTTTAATGGGATGTGAAACCAACCACTACAATAAATCTTTGTGAAGTTTAGATTGCTTTATCAGCTCTGCTCTGGGATTCCCGTCACTTTGAAGCACTGATGTTGTGGAGAGGACAGGATGTGAGACACCCCAAAATCCTTTCCAGCTGCAGGGGAGTTGGAGTGTGAGTGTGAATGGTTGTATGTGATATTAAACGGGTGGGAGGGCCTAAAGACATTTCTAACACATGGTCGCATTACATTCTGTGACTGCATAGCAGTTGCGGGACATTGAACTTTGTAGTGGAAAATTTAGTCATTTTTGTGAGTGTGTGTGTGTCTATGCAGTATCCACTAGCTAATGCAGCCTCATGTATCGGTGTTAAGAAGCTGTCCAATACCTGTGTTTAGACTTAAGATTTACTCTGTAATGGAAAAATGTGAAGTAAAACTATGCCATATATCTGACTATCTGTCTCCTGTTTTTCATTACAGTCATAACTACACTGGTGGACCTCTAACTCAATTCTTTCAAAATAGTATAAACTGATACAAGAAAATATACAAGCAGTTTTAGGCCTATTCTACATATGTAAAAGTGAATACTTCACCACACCATAAAAAAAAGGTGTATAAAAAGTTTTTTTGTTTTTTTTCTGCCAGAATATCTATTGAAATTTTTAGCAGTTTAGACAAATGGCTCACTCTGCAAAACGATGTGATGGTATTACTTGGACACTGTTCAAGCCAAATTAAAATACAATCTAATGCAAACAAAGTGTCACAGCCTGTTACAAACTCCACATTACCTTCATATTGAGATATCATATTCAATGGCAGTTAATCTACCCTGTGGTACTTCTACTGCTGTTCCAACTAAAGGACCGGCTCCCCTCTGTGGCAGATATAATTTCTTGTGGTGCTTCTGCCTATTTCTTACAAACCTAGTCTTTTGCGGTTTTCTTCAAATGCCAACTGCAGCATTCACCAAAACCATTCAGCATTCACACTTGGATTTTCACATGAAATGCAACATTTCTAGTTTTCTTTGTTTTTGATAGGTCTGCTTTTAAGCCATTAGTAAACACATGTCCAACTTGCTCAGTCTGATCAACGGGGTTGAGTCTTAGGTTTACCTCTCTGGCTCAGTTGAGTACTTTTCTTAGGTCGGCATTTTGATCCACAATGTCCTTGCCACCAATGAGTATGTTGTCCACAATAATGGCACTGGGATATCCAGTGAAAATTTGTTCAATGATATGCTGGAACACCTCACTCGCAGAGCTAATCCCAAATGGCATCCGTAGAAACCTGTATCATCCAAAACGGATCCTTAATGTAGTGAGCAGGGATGAATGGCAGTCCAGTGAAATCTGACAGAAGGAGTTCTTGGCATCTAAAACTGAAAATACAGTACCAATACACGTCACCCAATGCAAACATATACTGTTGGTATATTTGTTTTAGATATTTAACGAGACGTTGAACACAATTCCCCTGATATTCTTTGTCCACTTTGACAGTATAGCAGGGGTGGCGAACTCCAGGCCTGGAGAGCCGCAGCCCTGCAACTTTTAGATGCGTTTCTACTTCAACACACCTGAGTCATATAATAAGGTCATTAACAGAACTCTGGAGAACTTGACTGCACTTAGGAGGTGATTCAGCTGTTTTGGACGAGGGAGACGTCTAAGAGTTGCAGGGCTGCGGCTCTCCAGGCCTGGAGTTCGCCACCCCTGCAGTATAGCATCACACAGTTCACACAGAATTTTATTTTAAAGATACAATAAATTACAACCATTATGGTTACAGCTTCTGAAGACGACAGTGATGTCAGGAATTAATCATCGCCTGACAGTAAAGATGAATGATTGTGAGGACTTTGATGAACAGGACTTCATCAAAGTGACTTCATCAAGTCCTGATGAACAGGACACCAATGAGTATGTTGTCCACAATAATGGCACTGGGATATCCAGTGAAAATTTGTTCCTTGATGTGCTGGAACACCTCACTCTCTGAGTGAGGTGTTCTGGACTGGACTGGTAGCTCTTGTGTGGAGCTACCAGTCCACACAAGACTGGTAGCTCTCCAGTCTTGTGTGGACGCTATTTTTAATGCATAACTTAAGAAGGAAAAGAAATAGCTTCAGTTAGTAAGAATGGGATTTTGTGTATTTATGTTTATGTAAATCTTTGACCATGTTGGGTCATTCAGTTTTATTAAAAATTATTGTAAACCTTCTTTCTGCCTGAGCTTTTATTTTGGTGACACCCCAAGATAACCACTGGCCCCCCATTTAACCCTCTTTCGAAACTTCCTGGATACACCCCTGCTCAGCAGGAGGCATTTAATATAAGCATTAATATGCAGCCATTGTTCAATATGTTCGGTATTTTCGAATATGACGCACTAAATTAAACTGATTGAAGGAATATTTACTCTGCAGGTAAATATCGTTATTTCAGACTCTTTTGCTAATTTTTAATTACATTTGCAGGTTAGGAACTTCATCGAGAGAGATGAATGTATAGGAGATCTATGCTTTCGGTTTCATGGGTTGTTTTTAACCACAAATGAGAATGGATGGTCAGATGAAGCGCATGCCACTGCGTGTGATGCATGAGGAGCTCCACTGCTCCAAAACTCCGTGCGGGATGGAAGGGATGAAGAGAACTAAAACCAAATTCAATGAATCAAACTGGTGTTTTGTCAGATTAACTCTTTCCTGCAAGAGTGCAAGACGGTGCGCCTGCGCGTGTGGAAGCACAGTGATAGGCTGAAGATGACATCACCCTTAGCTGATCTATTTGTGGAAAGAGGATGAGCTCATCGTTTAGAAGCAGAACAGAGTCAGAGGAGCCAGTTTCTAGGCAGCTGCTGCGGACTGTGAGTTTGTTAATCAGCCTGCAAACAGAGAGGAGGCTTCTGCTACTGCAAGAGGAAGACGCTCCACACACAGTAAGCAATGTTTGTTTTAAAAAAATAATCTGTGCGCATGCGGGAAATGACCAGCAGAACAGTGGCTATTTATAATTTGCTTGTTGTCTAAGATAGCTACAGGAAAAGCTCAATAATGCTCCTGATCTAAAAAGGAAAAACGTGAATTGCGTCACTTACTCATGCTACTCACATCCATCAGAGGATGCATGAATAATGTTCTTCTTTTAAAAGAAGAATAAAAGCCACCATTTAACTTAGATGTTGTGACACTGCAGATGGTCTGGTCCCGAGACTCAGAGGCAGAGCGGCCCCAGCTGTCCGTCATCCTGCCGCGGCTCTACCTCGGAGCGGAGCGCGACGTGACGCAGGTAAGAATCAAAACAACAGCGATTCTGCGCAGCGCCTGGTGCAGCTACAAGCGGCGCATTCACAAAGTTCTTAAAGGGGCAGCAAGAAGGGGGGCACTGTGAATCATAGCCTATGGTCACACAGCAGGTCTTTGATGTTCAATTCCAATTTTTTATTTGTTTGGTCACTATTGCAAGTACAATCAAACTTATGTGTGGTTTAGAACCCAGAAGCGACCCACACGTACAGAAGAAGGTAGACATACAGCAGAAATAATGGATGCATTCATCTGTGGATCAGTTTCAAAGTTTATTCAAAAATGGGATCAAGCAATATCATTACAAAATCGTAAGATAAATAAAGATAAAAAACACAACTAATAGCAACCATCTAATGGAACATTGACTGCAACCTTTGTAGAGAAGTCTGTTTGGATGTGTAGTCAGAGCAGCAGTGGTGCGCGCCAGTGAAACTGACTTCATTCATAATTTTATAATTATGATTTTCAACCATTGATTAATTAGTCATACAACACCGTCCAAAAAATCAAAAAGGTCTATGACTGGTTGTTGAACATGATGAAGAGTGTGCAGCTCTGCTCTCCAGCTGCTCTCAGTCCTGTAATCAGACCCAGAGGTGGAACTGGGCCGTCAGCATGTGTACGCAGGTGGTGCATTTAAAGACGGCTCGGAAAGTCCCCTTACCTCAACTTTTCAACCGATTAAACAGTGGTAACCGCTGAAAAAAGGAGAAACGAAAACGAATGGTATTATACATATAATTTGAGTACGTTTTAGTTTTATAAATCCATGACATGGTTCCAGTTAGTTATAATTTCCCCCCATTAATTACTGTTTTTATTTAGTTCAATTAATGTTCTAAGTTTCAGTTTCAGTTTATTTCGTTAGTTTTTGTTAACTATAATAACCTTGGTCTCGCTTCTATGATCTCAATGTCCGATTAAATGATCGGACTAAATAATAATGATATGTATCTGATTTAAAAAATTTTTAAAAGAAAAACATGTAATGGCTAAGCCAGTTATCAGCTATATTAGACCAGGACTGTGTCTAACTCTTAATCTTCGCCCGATATATTTTTAGCAAAAAGAATTTCATTAATAAATAAATAGAATTCCAGCCTCCCCAGATGAACATTTTAAATCAAGCAAACAAAACCACAGTAACTTGGTGTTTTGGAATTTCTCATATTTTGATGGAGAATAACGTGAACGTACTAAGAAAATGCACGGAAGTAGTTTTCTGAATTAAAGCTCAGCAAGAGTAATATTTGAAAATGTGTGTTCAGGACCGACTGGCCTCTCTGGGTATTTCCTACGTGCTGAGTGTGAGCCGATGCAGCCCCCAGCCGTCTTTCCTGCCTTGCTCCAGATTCCTGCGCATTCCCATCGATGACTCCCTGTGGGACGACCTGCTGCCCTGGATCCCCCAGGCTCTCAGCTTCATAGGTCAGGACCGCCTCCCCCCGCCTTTCTCACCTTAAACATCTGCTTCACAGTTTTCTTTGTTGTACTACCATGTTAATGCTAGCAGTTGACTGGTTCTTCAGTCTTAACTGCACTAGCTGGATTAGCCATGCTAATACGAGGGTTATGTGCCATGGTGCGGTGTGTACAGATTCAGCCATGTCCTCTGGGGCCTCGGTGTTGGTGCACTGTGCTGCAGGAATCTCCCGCTCCCCGGCTCTGGCTGTGGCCTACATCATGTACAGTCTGGAAATGGACCTGGACCACGCCTACAGGTACGGCACACAGGCCTTTAGCTTCAATTAAGTAGCACTTTACTTTAGATGCCTGAACTATGTGTTTTGAAAAATGTCCTTTGTCTGACAACGGGGAATAGAGTGACAATCAGACATCTTCTAGAAGTTCAAAACAGGAGCCACTGCTGCACTCTGGTGACGTTTTGTTTGCAGGCAAAAGAAATCCAATTTAAAAAAAAAAAGCAAAAAAACTTGGAGGTTGTTTTCACAGTTTATTTATCCCGGTTTAGCAAGCACACAAAGATCTTTCCATTGTTTCCTGCTGCTGCTCTTGTTGTGGTTTAAAAAAACAAGCAAAGTCATTATGTGGTCCACCAGTAGCTCTGACCCAGTGGTGTAGTCTATAGTTTTATATTGGATATTCTACATTTAGATGCAAAAGTTCACCAGTTAGTGTCATGTAATCAGCCATTTATTTAGATTTTTAACCATATTTAAACACTGCATGTAACACAAACTTTGTACAACAGTTGGCTTAAAAAGATGTTGTAGGATTTATATGAAAACATAATTTTGTCCACATTTTAAATTTTTTTTTGCAATATGTTCCATAATTTTTGTGGAATGTGGAGAGTTGTGTGTTCTCATTGAGCCTGATGGCTGGATCTTGAAGGAGGGAGACCCACTCCTCAGATTTAGAGACCCTCTTCTCTGTCAGGGCATCGGTTGACTTTATGCACATCCTGCAAGGAAATAAACATTATAATTGTAAAATCTCTATAAAGTTTTCCTAATACCAGCATCTACTACTGGATCAACTCTAAAATCCACAAATACGTTCATAAGTAACTTATTATTTACACTCCTACTAACTAAAATCTAAACATATTAGGCTTTAATAGATATTATAATTCTGCACTTATCAATGACTGCCCCATGTGACAAGAGCAGCACTATAAATGTTTATGAAACATAGTATATTTTACTAAACTTAATTTCTGACTATTGTATAACTGTTTACAAATGATCAACAAGTCATATTAATTTTGTAAATATATCATTTTACCACATTCATTATGATAATAAATAGAAGCTACTCTCATCTGCACATATTTATTTAATGAACTAAATCCTGACTGATGAATATCACAGATATCATTGCTTATTCTATGGATTAGTCAGATAAAAAATACATAGGAAAGGTTACAGGGGCTCACATGTAAAAATCTTCTCTGTCCCCTCTTAAGGTTTGTGAAAGAGCGTCGGCCCTCCATTTCCCCAAACTTCAACTTTCTGGGTCAGCTGCAGCACTTCCAAGGCATCCTGAACCAGAAGGCGTCCAGCTGTGATATGACCAGGCAGCATCAGGAGAATCAGCAGCTGTCCACAGAGGACGGCGGGACTGGATTACTGCACAGTCAGAACAGAAACCACTGCGTCCACACCGCCACAGAAGACTCAATAATTCAGATTAGAAAATCGCTCTTAGACGACAGCGGTAACAAGCGAGGACCTTGGACCTTTGACCTGACAGCGTGTCAAAACCAACAATGCAACCAAAAGCTATGCGACGCTCCAGCATCGAGCCTCTGCGAGTCCAGAGAAGCTCTACCAAAGTGCAGACAACTACAATTACCATCAGGTTGTACTTCTCTCCTGGAGAAACGTAAAAGTCTCACGCTCTCATTGACGCCCTTGGGATTCCTCCCGCCCTCTTTGGCGAGCAGCCACCCACAGTCAGTAGCGAAAGCGTCCCCAGCCCACGGAGACCCCCACCCAGAGCGGAGTCCCCGTCCCGGTGGGTGCAGCCGAGCTGAAGAGAAGGAACGAGGCCTGTTATCGCCGTCCAGCATCACTTTGAATAAGCTGTTGGACTGGGGTGAGAGAGTGTTGCTGGGGTTGGTCCACCCGGTGAAGATGGGACAGCCCGCGCTGCCCTATAGGTGCTGAGGTTGCAGAGCGGAGCTATGCCTGACCGGTTCTCGTGCATGTTCATCAGAACAAAACTGACAACACAGGATTTACAGAAATACTGAAGGAAACCATTGTCTTCTATTTATATATTTATTGAAGAGTTGATTCTAAAAACTATTCTTGTCAAGCGCTTCTTGTTTGGTACATGCTAACAGTCGACAGCTCATGTTTTGCTTTGTAAGCTGCTGCAGTTTTGAAAAGTCTGTGGCGCAACATCTTGAAATAAACAAAAGATCACACTGAAACCCAGTCTTGTTGCATGTTTGTATTAGTGGAAAAACTTTAGTTTGCATCATCAGCAGTTCGCATATCGTTTCAATCTGTTTTTTTTTTCATGGTGATTTTTCAAGTGCAAGTGTTAATTCAATTACTTCTGGGCAATAAAACAGACAGAAAATGTCAACCATTACAAAGACAGGCTTTGAAATGTAAAAAGAGAAACACTAAATGTGGTATGAGGGCTCTGCTGGTATTTAATCTTCTTTACTATCTGATCAAGAGTTTACAGTTCTCTGGATTGACCTGTTTCTTCTTTGAAACGGCAGTTCAATTCAGTGTATCTATATAACACAATTTCACAACAAATGCAATCTCAGGGGACTTTACAACAAATAAAAGTAAATACATACATACATTACAATTTATCTTAGTCATTAATCAGTGCATTAAACTTAATTTATTATTCAAATTATTATTATTTTTTGTTTTAAGGAAACCCAGCAGGATTGCAGCATTCACTCCTCATGACATGAGGAGTGAATAGAAACAACCTTTATGCCCCTGTATTTAGACTATTTTAAATACATAAAAATGTATTTCTAGCCATCACCTAAATATATAATTTAGTTCAGGCATTTGTTTAGCTTAGCTACTTATTGTGGTAACATTAGCTTCATTTTTTTGCACTAGGTGCTAGACTTCTACTCTTGTCTTCTTGAAAAAAATCTGTGAGCTTTGCACATTTCACACCATTCTTCACTGCTGCCTTTACTTTCTTTAATGTGGCTTTGTCAGGTCTTTTACATCTTTTCAAAGATGTGAGCTATTGAAGTGATCTCCACCAACTATAAGCTTTTCAAGGGTGTTTTGGTCAAATGGTAGCTCCCAAACCGCCTGTATCTTATGTTCTGTACTCACAGTAAGCAAACACAGCACAAATCAGATTATTCTTAATATTTTTGCCCATATAGACTTTTTCCACAGCAGTCTGAACAGCCCAATTTTGTTGTTTTTGCTCATAAAAAGCACATCACATGCACCTCACTCCTGCTCTGACCCATTGCTAAATAAAGTTTAAAATTGATTCATAAATTACTTCATAAATGTGTTGCTATGTAATGTCAACGTTCTTCTGCACGCAGGTGGGTGACTTTGGGGTTGGAAATTATTTAGTAAGTTTCATAGCATTCTGACTTAATTAGTATGATCACAAAAAAAGGATTTCCGAAAAAAAAAAAAAAATGGAATTGAGCATTAACATGCTGTGTGAATGTAGCTTTAAAGGGACAGATGAATAAGAGAAATAGCTCTGCTAAGAAAAATATCAAATTGTCATTATTTTTCCTGGCTGCCTACCGGCTCATGAATAAAGCGGCCCAGATGGTGTCACTGGGTTTTAGTTTGGGATATAAGAGGAAAAATACATGACAAATAATTCTCCTCCCTCTGCACAGTTGTTGTAGTTCATCCGTTTTCCCTTCTGTGCACCACCCGGGTTCGTTTACTAGTTTCGGGACCAAACCTATAGCTCTCACTGTCATTACCTTGAGAAATAATGAGATTTGGTGAAGTATAAAATAAAACAGCCGTTAATGCTGAAAATGATCAAATGTTGCAAACCATGCAACTCATACAAATGGAAGATTCAGAGCGACATTCACAGTCCAGCGCTGGGCTCCACTCAGCTGACCTTAAGGGCAACACCAAGTTCTGCTTTGACCTCATTCTGCTCCCTCTCTGAGTCTGTTTTCCTGCTTAATCAAGCTTTGTTTATGCGTAACACATAAGACTGTCGCCAGCTTTAAATGTTATGGTTATGTAAGCATGCAGCCCTGTGCATGTGAGCAGATAAAAGAGACAGAGGAAGGACACAGAGTCATTTTATCCAACACAGTTGCATGCAACTGTGTTGGATGCAACTGTTAAACATGCAAATGTTAAACCTTCACATTGAAGTCAATGGTTGGTACCGGATGACACAAGGAAATAATAACTGGGTACAAATACATTCTTCTTGGATTTTTGACAGCTCAACAACGGCTTCAGTGTTGTTTAGTTAAGAGTCTACATGGTGGCGCTGGTTTGTGACGTTTTGGCAAGTCCACGTAGTTTGTGTAGCCTGAGGCATTGCATTTCTATGTTGGCTTTTTCTGCTCTTGAGTTATTCTTGAATGGAGCTTACATGATTTAACAAGACTTTTAAAATCTATACCCATTCTAACGTTTCCGCTCTTGGGCAACTGAGCTAAACTTAACCTGTTTAGCAGACAGAAAAGGTTAAGAGCACGAAACTGCTCCCTGAAAAAGTTTTCCGAGCTCGCGCTGATTGTACATCCTGCGAGATACTTGAAATGATGTCACGGACGTCCTGTATGACCAAATAAGGAAAGTGACACACGAAACTTGAGTTGAATAGGAACAGTTTTCAGCATTAATGAGCTGCAAATCATCAAGGCATTTCAAAGAGGAAAGTCCGCCACCGACCACAGGCAGCTGCTCTGTGGAAATTGGCCTGAAAGCGAGCTCAGCCGCGCTGCTTCAGGTTCCTCACAGGGTTAAAGAGGAAGCAGTTCCGCCCTCAGAAGCTGCTCAGGGCTGAGGTAGAAGACAAGCAGAAAGAATAGGGAAGAGCCCAGCACCCGAGTTGTTTCTGTCCGAACTCTATCAAGACGAAACTGGGTCCTAAACTACACCGCCGGACTTCGGAGGACTTTGGTACCCTGGTGTGGCTCTGTCCGCTAACGTCGTCGGGGGGAGAAAAAAACATGCGTACGATAAGTTTGAGTGTTTGACTGTGGCGATAGAAGAGCCGTGTGTCCGTGTTTGAAGCTCCGCTTAACGCTACAGGGGCTGGGGGGGGGGGGATTTTGTTTTGGGCGTTTTGGGCGAGACCCGGTGAATAAGGCCTTGAAACGCTTTTTATTCTTCAAAGAAAGTTTTCCCATCAGGAATGAGTGGGGAAGAAGAGAGATTCAAACTGGTGGTGGTGGGAGGAGGTGGAGTGGGGAAGAGCGCCCTGACCATCCAGTTCATCCAGGTACGTACATGAACTTTGTTTCTAAGGAAACGGCCTGCTTGCTTTGTCATGAGGATTGTCCTGAAGTTAGGATGGAATTCCTTCCTGGGAGTAAAAGACCAGTTCGCCCTGACGTTCGGTTGTGATTTCTCATTGGCAGTAAAGAACCAGTTCGCCCTTATTTTTATGCGGGTTGTCCTGAAGTTAGGTTGTGGTTTCTCACTGCGAGTAAAGGACCAGTTTGCTGTTTTTAAGTATTCTGGACATTCATCTCAAGGTTCTAAAACTCATACTTTTCACACCTGAACACAAACGTCTGATTCTGTTCCTACTTTGAGTAATGTATTCCACATTAATAGCATCAGACAGAACAAAACTTTCACAATCTGATGACCCAATTCAGTCCACATTTGTTTTTAAAGATTTGTTTTAGTTCTAATTACTTTTTTTTTCAAGTACCGGTAATTAAAAAGGTAATTTCTGTTACTTTCATTAACAGAAAGTAGGGTGGAGAGAGAGGGGAAAGACAAATGGTCTGAGAATGAGAATCAAACCCAGGAGTTCTGTGTTGAGGTCCATTCATAGCTGGACTATAGATGGAGTCCTGCTGGACTCCATCCATAGTGGTGTAAATGCATTACGATGTACTGAAATGGCTCCTTACATGTTTTTCCAGATTAAACTGAAGGTTTCACAGATTACAAACTATGTATGAAGGAATCCACAGTAGTGGTTTGGTTTGATGAAGAGCAGCACAGACCAGTTAAAGCTAGTTGCCAGACTTTTCTTCATAGACATAATTTTTTAGTCTGCACTGTAGCATCCAGAAGGTGAGGAGTTGGAAAACACTACGTGGGTTTTGGGATAATTTCCAACAATAAAATACAATTAAGTGAGGACGAACTGTGCAAACAGTCAAAATCAGTCAGGAAGTTTCCACCACAATATTTAGTAGTGCCAGCTGGTCAGCTTGATTGATGTGATGCCATTAACCCAAATCCACTCAAAGCAGAGTTGGCATCTTGTTTTTTCTTTGGCACTCTGCAAACACATTGTGTTCCGTGAAATCCTGTTCTCCATTTTCTAACAAGGATTCTTCAGTAAAAAGATGCAAAACGAAAGGCAGGGAATAACCTACGAGTAGAGACCGCCTTGAATGTGAATTTATTTGGATATCAGATCAACACTCTGACATGACTTGGTTCTTCAACTCCTCTTGACACGTTTTTATTATTTTTCAGAGTGCATTTTTCTGCTAACAACGGTCACTTTCCTTAAGGAATTTAGTTTTTATGAAAGCGGTTGGTTAGACAGCATAATCTAAAATCTCCACATAATTGGCTGGTCCAAAGAACCACTGAAGGAAATGACACGCAAACCTCCGAAGAAGACGTAACATGCTTATATTTCACAAAATGTGAGCAAAAATGGAGTAGGGTCAAAATTTAGTGGTTGTAGGATTTCTCTTTTGTCTTTGTTAAATAAAAACATGATCAATTTCTACTGCTTGCTTTAGATTAGTGCATTTTGTTTTTGTAGTTTACCCATAATGCACTGCTTAGGAGTGGCCTCCGATCATCTTGGTGATTTAGTATGCATCACCAGCATACTTCAATTTAACTGTGACGTAGGTTTTTTGGCCGGCTTGAGTTAACTTTTTTGGGTGAACTTTGACCCCGGCATTCAGTTCAATTGCAGATTTACACATCCCCAAACAAACCGGAATTTCTTGACAAACAAACTAGAGTTTGATTAAAGGCGACTAAACAGGGCTGGAGTGAATGAACTGCAGCATTCAGTGCCCTCCAACAAGTGGCTTATTTAAATGTTAGTCAGGTGAATAATGGGACCAAGCAAAGTCTCTGTTGCAGTTTAAGATGGAATGATGCTTTTGTTTGGAGAAAGTAGAAGAAATCAGTACACTGTGTGAACTGCTCCGCCGCTAACGCTGAATGTGTTCGACAGTCCTACTTTGTGTCAGACTACGACCCCACCATTGAAGACTCCTACACCAAGGTGTGCACTGTGGATGGGAAGGAGACTCGGCTAGACAGTAAGGCTGCACCACATTACACTGATCCGATTGTGTCAACAGTTTTGTTCCACGGCCCACAGTTTGAGAAAACTCAGGCAGTGTGTGTTTGCTCCTTGCATGTGTGTCACTGACCTGTTTGGACATGCAGCAGGCCAGCTGAGGGAGTTGGGTCATGCTGCTTTTTCACCATTTCATGAAATCATCTGATAAACCTCCATCCTAATTCTGGACATCTGCTATCTGTTAGAAATCCATGAAAATGACTCTACTGTGCCTAGGAAAAGTATTCACACCTCTCGCACTGTTTCACATTTTGCCACATCACAACCACAAGTGAAATATATTTCATGTAATAGTCCAAAACAAAGTATTGCAGTACCTGAGTCACTACTTTGTTGAACCACTTTTTGTTCCGATTGGTTGGAACACATCTGTGAACTTTCTCAGTTGAAATAATGTGTGAACTTTGACTATGCCATTCTAGTTAATGAATGTCCTTTGATTTAAACCATCTCCTTCTCTGATTGATTCTCTCAAGTCAGTTTAGGTCCAGAGTTTGCAACCTGTGAGTCTTTGGAATAGAATTGAAAAAGAACTAACTAATGCTTTTAAATATAGCTAGAACAACAAATGCAGCTTTTAGTTGTTTTTCTATTTTTTTCATTGAATAATTACACAGAATTTCAACAAAAGAATGACACTTAAAGTACCAGTTCTATTTTTTTATATGTTCTTGTCATTGTGTTGGAAACTACATTTCTTTCTTTTTTTTCTTTTTTTTTTTTTTTTTTACATGGTTTTCCACATATGTCAACATCCCACTGAATAAAATGTATCCATCTCCTGTCATAATGCCAGCAAACCTCTTAAGTTAATGAAGAAATCATGTTATTGGGAATATTACAGGAGACTACCACTACCACCAGGTCAGAGCAGCGCTGAGCGGCAAGGGTCACCAGCGCTGCTTGTAGCTTTAATTTAATTGCTTTTATTTCCTATGATTATTGAGCAGCATCATCTGATTCTCTTTTTAGGGCAGGCAACATGACACATTTTCAGATTTGTCATGCTGCACTTACAGATCAGATTCAGATCTGTTGAATCTCGTTTCCAACCAGAAGCTTTGTTATTTTGCAAACAAGAAGTTAAAATGTAGAAGGAAATCTCTGCTTTGTAAAAATACCTACAAACTAGTGGACAGCACCAACAGCTCTGCCGGATGCTTTTGTTATACACACCCCTGACTTCTTCACATGCTGTTGGTCTGTTGCAGAGTTTTCAGGAATGATTTCTTTCTTGTGTGTTCAGTAGCTTCTTTTTAGATTGTTTTGTCTGCAGCAGAAACTATTAATGGCAACACTGACCCAATAAGTCCAAAGGTTGAGTAATAAAGGACACACCCAGATTTAGAACTCCTGAAGGGCTAACAAGCTAACAGTGGTGACTGTATTTTATTTGTTTTACAAAACTGGATTCACCTTGGCCAAAATATTCAGTGTTTAGTCTAATTTTTCTGTGTTTATCAGTTCTAGATACGGCAGGCCAGGAGGAGTTTGGTGCCATGAGGGAGCAGTACATGCGCTCTGGAGAAGGTTTCTTACTGGTGTTTGCTCTCAACAACCGGGACAGGTAATGACCTGGTGTGTGTGGATGTACGTGTGTGTCTCTGTGTTTCTAGCATCTAAATGACAAAAGTTAGGGTTGGGTTTGCAAAGGGTTTTGGTAACAACAGCAGTAATGACCAGAAATACTAGTAAAAAAATAAGAAAACATTTTGCTTGACATACAGCATGATTCAAAAATCACTTACAGTCTCAAATTTGAAGCATAAAAATTGTTTTTAAGTGAAAACATATTCCACATTACTTTTAAAAATTAAATTATATATGTTATAGATCGGATCAAATCTGTAGCTGCGTCTCTATCAAAAAGGTTATGGGAAACCCTGACTATCCTCTTCATGAGACTGCCTGGAGAAAACAGAGTACCTTCAGTCAGAGGCTTTTTAAGATTCATTGTAATACAGGACGGTACAAGAGATTTTTCCTGCCAACATCCATCACCAGCTACAATCACCCTTTTAATAATATAAATTTATTCACTTACTATATTTAATTTTCCTTTGGGACCAATAAAGTATTTTTGAATGTGAATTTGAATTTTATTTGGAAACTTGTAGTTGTATTGAAGCTCCACAAATTTAAAGATAAAGCTTGGATTATGCAGATGGCCAGAAGGGTACAAAGACGGCCGGATCATAATGTTTGAGGATTTTTCCGCAGCAGGAGTTTTACTCGGTGAAGCAGCAGCTAGAGAAGGATCATGTTGTCAATGCTCTAACCAGCTTTGCTTCAGGACCGATCATAACGGGTGGAAAAAAGTCTTAAAACATCCCAAAGATGTAGCTGCCTTTTTATGCCCTGAGGATCTTCCCTCAATATGCCTGGTCTGAATAGTGTGAGAGAGGCAGATTTACGGGCCCCATGTTATTCAAGGTGTTGTGACGCATACAGACCTAAACATTTGTTTGCTCACAAGCTTGTTGCTAAGTTTATACTCCTTTTTGTTGTTAGCTGTGGCCCAGCAGCTGAAATGTTACACATTTAAAGTTTCCTTGGTTTAAAAATATAACTGGTTCTTTATTAGTCCCTATACTTGTGTGGGGAGGTTAGTGTGATCCCAATGTTTATTAGTCTTGATTTTTGCAGTTGGAATGTGGAGAGTATACTTAGTCCTATTGAATATACTAAGTGGAGGAAAATGTGTAGCTTTTTGAAAACATAACACTCGTGCAAGAAACACACTTGACAATAATGAACACCTGAAGCGGAGACACGACCGGGTTGGGGAAGTATTTAGCAAATCTTTTATCAGAAAAAACAGAGGTGTTGCTGAAGGAGCTATTTATCTTTTTCTGTTTTTTTTTTTGCAAGTCAGTGCTTATATAGATACAGGGACTGCTCATTGATTTTTGTTGTGATCCGTACAGTTTTCATGAAGTCCAGAAGTTCCACACCCAGATCCTGAGGGTAAAGGACCGAGACGACTTTCCCATGGTGCTGGTTGGAAACAAGGCTGACCTGGAGCAGCACAGAGAGGTACGCAGAGGCAGTCCTAGCCTGTTTGGCGCCCTGGGCGAACCACCTTCATCAATCAACCCACCACCATCTGAATTGGGGGGGGGTTGATTATTTGATGAAGGTTTGTGTTAGGCGCTGTTGACATTCAGGTCAACTGTTGTAACATCAATGGGGAGTGGTGGGGGTGGCGGGGGTCAAAAGCCAAGAATAATAGCTGGGAGATTAAATCAGGAGTTTACTGTGATTAACCACATTTTTTTTTAGTTCAGTTTCACAAGCCACACTCGGAGCGTATTAGTGCATGACAAGTAGAATCAAGAAATCACATAATAGAACCTCTTGACAGCATGACATGGGCTGAAAGATCTCAAAAAGCAATGGTGTAGGGTCAGTTGGTGTCCATAAGAAACACAAAGGCCCAAAAATATTTAGATGATCTCAAAGACTTCTGGGAAAATATTATGAGAGTGCAGTTAATGATTATTTTAGTAATTGATTAATCTGATGATTAATCAGATAAGAACAGGCATGTTCTGAAAACTTTTCATTAAGCTTTAATAATATAATATTAGAAAAATGGTGAAATATGCAAATAAAACAAATTCCTGTTTAAAATAAGAATGTTATTGCCTAAAATTTATTTTTGTGGTCGATCACTTATAGAGCAGGATTCCTGTGCAGCTAAAAACTCCTAACATCAGCATGTGAAAACCCTTTCTGTTTGACTAACAGCACTGTGTAGGGCTGATTTGTTGGCCATTTTCTGGATTAACTGGTTAATAACTGGATCGCAAAATGTGCTTAATGGATTAAAGCCTCCACTTGTTCTGGATAGAACATTACAGACAAAGGGTTTTCTTTTATGTTAAATGCAAAATGTATGATGTTTTGGCATAATTACTGATCGGAGTGTATTGTTCATTTAACAAATTATCTTTTTTTAGCCTGTGTACTGTAATGATTAGAATCATTCACACAATTACATAGGGACTTATCAGAGATTTGACGATATGTTAGTTTGCCTTTTTGTTCTGTGAGTCTTTACTTGATTTCACATGAAGCTGGGTGTGTCTGCAGATCTCCAGGGAGGATGCTCAGGCGTTTGCCAGAGAGAACAAGATCCACTACATGGAAGCTTCTGCCAAGAATCGCTACAATGTGGATGAAGCTTTCATGGAGCTGGTGCAGATCATCAGGTAGAGGCTTTCTGCATTTTGGATGTCTGTCCATCCATCTTTCTTTCTTTTCTTCATTCTTTCAGCATGCACACACGCACGGGTTTCCTGCACATTTTTGCTCTTCCATTAAAAGAAACTAAAGTAAAAAAAAATTCAGCTTTTTTCCAACTAGCCATTTTAAAAACCTCATTATTATTATTAACATCTAATGAGTTCAAACAGCTCACTCAAAGAAGCAAAACTGAAGAGATGAAATCTCATAATCTGAGAATTATTTTGTACAAAAACTGTAATGAACATGTTTTGTAGCCCATAGACATATCCTAACTTGTTCAGGTTAGTATAGTATGTCGCCTTTAAGATATCTTAGATGTAAATAATTAGACTATCACACACACCAGTCATAATGCAGTGTTAACAGTTTGTGTGTAAATATGAATCTGATCCCATTTTTATTTTGTCTGTCTCCATCTTCCTCATTCAGACGGTTTCAGGAGATGGAGAGTCCTCCTCCTCCAACTCAACAAACTAGGAAACAGAACAGTCGTGGCTGTCCCTGTGTCATCCTGTAGGCATCGTTACTATGGACACCAAACCCTCATCCCACTTGAGCTTGTACAAAGAAATGTGTGTGTGTGTGTCAGAGTGAGTGACAGATAAGGTTCATCAACCAACCTTCCAGAACATTTTCTTTGCCATTTACCAAAAACAATTTTTTGTTCAGCCTATAATTTTTTTTGTATTGTTTTCATGAGAAGGTTGTCTACAGCAGCAGATAGAGAAACAGGAAGTGAAACTTCTCACATCAGAGTCTGATGTACAGAAGAAGAGCTGCCTCATCATTCTATGACAGACTGCATTCTGAAAGCAGACCCTGGGTGTAGATTTGATTCAGAAAGCATTTCACATTCTTGTGCAATGTGTCACGCCCTAAACAAGTCATGGGCTGTACTGTCATCTCCCATGACTTCCTGAGGGGGGCAGCAGAGCCTGACAGCAGAAACAACATGCCTGCTTCATAGTGTGCTTATGCTTTGGGTTTTCTCTACAGTTTGGGAGGTTTATCACCTGTAGCCATGGCAACTATAAATACTGTGGCTTCTCTGCTCTGATCACATCTAGAGTATTCCACCTGGTGCTTTTGCAATGCATAGCCCACATAAGTTTGGTGCTTTAGTGGGGAAATCATATTTTTATGAAATATTACATAAACTTCAGCTGGATGCAGTATTTCTTAACAGAACTAATTTCTTTATTTGCACACCTAGAGTACTTATTCATTGACTTCAGCACCTGTACTATGGTAAGAGCAGATTATCAGGGTAGTAATTTGCCACAGAAGCAGCAGTGAAGGCAGTATTTTAAAAATGACCCAGAGCTTTTGGGGACGATTGTGCTTTAGTAAATCCCATAGTGTTCATGTTTTTTTGTTAACTTTTAAAGTAATTGTTTTAAATCACACATTTCTGCATTTGGCTGAAGAAGAGGAAGTTAATAGTTCAGTGTTTTACTGAATCTACGCTCCAAGAAATGAATAAAAAAACAACCACAATTAAGGAAGTACGATGTTTTCTCACAGATTTAAAGGACAAAATAAATTAGACAACAGTTACATGTGTAATCAGCAGAGTTGTATTTGGGTCTAGAGCAAGTTTTGGTTTCCTAACCACTAAGGAAAAATATTTTACTAATGCAAATTACAGTACATTAACAGGTAATCCTTTACATCAGCAAAGAATTATCTTTGCTGCTATAATTCATTCATTCAGATATGAATTAATTCATGTTAAGTTCAATATCTCCATGCTGTTTTCAAAGAAATGTACTATACTTTTTTTTAAATACTTGAATATTGTCTATATTCATAAAAATCCCAAAATATTCAGACAACTCTACTTATGTAAGCCTATAAATTTTATATAAAGTATAAAGTTAGCAAAAATATGCATTCATTAAAAAACCCCAACAAACTACTGCCCCTGTAAGCCCATTCCAAAGGTTTCCTGGGTAACCAGAGTCCTAATGGAGGATTGTTTGATTGGAACAGTGGGAAAAATCCGAGGTTGTGAAATCCTGATGAGTCCATTCACAATGATGTTCCTCTGCAAAGGAGGAATAATATATATTAATAATAATCTGCTGTAATTTTAATTTTAAAAATCATTTTTATTATTGTTTTCCCCAAAGCAGCTTTGTTGTTTCATCTCTTGTTGACAGTATTACTCGCCAGCAGCAGCAGCGGCCTGGGGGCGAAGCGTTCAGGGCCATTTGGCTGCTGTTCTTAAAGGTTCAGGGTAAAAAAAACAAAAAAAACACAACCTATACATTTTAACTCATAGATGAATTATTGGGCATGCAGATATACTTCCTACATGATGCTTTTATTGGGGATAGGTGAGGTGATATTTGTTGTTTTATCACAATGCTTTATTAAGGTACAGACAGCCACCTTTGTGTTCTGATTAGTAAATGGCTTAAAGTTGTAATAATAAGCTTTGTGAGATGCAAACTACACTGTGGTCCTGAAGTTCATTTCACATTGGAGGGATTGGTTCACCTTTTATCTGTTTTCCAAATCCAGATGATTACAGCGAAGCCTCTCATTTATTTGGTTTCCAGCATAAGAAGGGACGTGTCGTTCAAAACTTTACCTGAAACTGTAGGAAACATTACTTTGTCCTGGAGTATAAAACAATCAGTTTTCTTATATGACAATGTTGTCAGAATATTATCAAAACTTTCAGGAGATCACAAGGAATTAATGTATATACTCAAATCTTACAGTAGACAATCAAATTAGGCACATTCTCAGCTTTTTATTTTAGAACAAGATGGAGTTTTATGAGCTATCAAAATGTTCACATTTCTAAATGCTGCTTTTTGTTTGTTTTTCTAAGAGGCATCATTTTTATCTGAAAACCTACAATTCACATATCCTATTTTATTTTTTTCATGTTTAAACATCAATAAAACATTTCTAGAAAAAAAAATTGTCTCGTGACTTTGTGAGAAGCAGATCTAATTGGAAAAAGTCAAATTGGTAAAATGTCACTTAAGTAAACCATTGATTTCATCAAGTTATTAAGTTTGCTCAGGATGAGAAATTGCTGCAACAGCAGAAAATGCAAAAATGGATAGCAGTATGAGAAAGTGACAGAGTGAAGAAAAATGATCTTGTTCTCCATCAGCCTAAATCTATTGCAGCAAAATTACAGAGATATTCACAATAACCTAAGCCAATCCTGGTATAAACTTTATGAAATGATTACGCCTTGTCTTCCTCTCCTCGGGCTGCCACCTTATCGTGGTGGAGAGGTTTGAGTGCTCCAATGAACCTAGGAACTATGCTGTCTGGGGCTTTATGCCCCTGGTAGGGTCACCCAAGGCAGATAGGTCCTAGGTGAGGGACCAGACAAAGCGCAGCCCGAAGACCCCAATGATGACCAAAAACTTTGGACCTCGTGTTCCCTCGCCCGGACGCGGGTCACCGGGGCCCCACTCTGGAGCCAGGCCTGGAGGTGGGGCACGATGGTGAGCGCCTGGTGGCCGGGCTTTTACCCATGGAGCCCGGCCGGGCTCAGCCCGAAGAGGAAATATGGGTCCCTCCTCCCATGGGCCCACCACCTGTGAGAGGGGCCAAAGGGGTCGGGTGCAATGTGCCATGGGTGGCGGCCGAGGGAGGGGGC
>CAEFZY010027598.1:0-75645 GCA_903066815.1 Brachyrhaphis roseni
ATGAACGCCCCGCAACCGGCGTGCGTTTCGCTCCTCGTTTTCCCCTCCGGCCTGCAAAACACGGTGACACGGCTGAATTAAGGAAGATCCTAAAGCAAACATCGCACTGTCATCACATCACTCGAGACCTTCCCCCCGTTCACCGAGTATCAAAGCCAGAAGAGCTGTCAAGAGCCTACATTAATCAATTTCAAACTGAACAGAAAATTGTTTCCTACTTTCCCACCCTAAAAGGGGGCTCTGATTTAGAGCAATCTCAAACCCCTCTGGAAAACAGTATTCACCTCAGAAACGCCCGAGTCGGAAAGGGGGAAAAAAAAAAAAAAAAAAAAGGCACGATGAGAGGAGGGAAAGAAAGAAGAAGAAGAAAAAAAAAAGTCAGGCTCTAATTAGGAGTAATTACAGCCTTTTCATTTCCAACATGATGAAATAATTTGATTCTTTTTAAAGAAAAGGGGTCTGGTTTGCCTCAAACGCAGACAAAGCGCCCCTACGTCGAGAGCTGAGAGCTGGAGCAGGACAATGGCGGTCCTTCTGAGAGCCGAGCGTCACACGGGCCCATAAATCATGCCGAAGGTAGGCTTCAGACACGGCTGTTTGACTGCAGCTCGCTGACGGCCGCCATGCAGGGGTGACCCACATTAGCAAGATAAAATAAATATGGGCAATGGCAGCGTAGAGATGGAGGGAAAGTGACATGTCAGAAGGAGAAAGAGGACGTACGTCACCACGAAACACTTTGGCTTGAACGGACCTCGGCGGCATATTGATAAAGACGCAAGATGTTCCAAATGAATTTCTTATGAATCGAGAAACAAAGGTGCCTTTTTCTTTTTTTTCTTCTTCCTCCTTTCTTTCTTCTAGCAGGAAGTTGGATGGAAGTAATCAAATACAGTTTTGGTGAAGTTCTAACAGATACGGATCGGGTTTTAGTAAAAAAAAGACGAAGACGATGGAGCTGGCGAGGAGAAAATGTTTCATCTGCCAGAGGAGGCGAGCAGGGAGGGTGCGGTTAGAAAAGAAAAGAGAGGAAAGAGAACGAAAGAGAAAGAGGGATACTGGGGCATAATTACAAGTAAAATGCAGATGAATTAGCATAGAGAATAAAGGCTTGGAGTTTGCCTCTCTCTCAGGCATCCTCCCAGAGGTTCTCCCATTGGAGGAGCTAAGGTAAGAAGCGGCTCGGGCTAACTTCAGCTCCTTTTCATCTTCCTAAGGACAAAGCACATTTAGGGCTTTCACGGCTTAAAAGGCCTCCTTAATCAAAACCAACTCTTTCATGTGTTCAGCAGTAAGAAAAAGAAGAGATTCCTGTTTCCAAGGGGCTAACAAGACGGGGTGCGGAGGATGTCTCGACTCAAGTTCCAAACAGGAAACTGGTGTTGAACAAACAGAATAGATTTACACGAGCTTATCAGTCTAGTTGGACGAGAAGCATTTCGACTTCGCGGGGTTTCCAGAACACTTTCGCTCTTGTTAGTCTGCACCTTCAATAATGAGACAAAGAAAAATGTGAAAGGGAGAAAAGCTTCTGTTAGATTATTAACTTAAAAAAAAAGTTAAATAAAACACTTTACTTATCCCGTTTCTACCACTTTGAAGTGGTTACCTAGTGAACCATGAATTATTTTTTTAAGACAGGAGGTTTTGACATCTTATATCGGTTTGCCTCAAGTGTCTTAAGGTGACATTTCTTCTGATTTGGGGCAACATAAAGAAAATAAATACAACACAATGATCTTTCCTTTCCTTTTTTCTGATTTGCCCTGTACAGACTTTGTAAAAACACAAATTACAACAACCTGTTGTTTAAGTAGTCAAGCTATCTGCATTTGGCTGCTTAATGAAAACTCTTAGCTTGATACTTGGAGGTTTAAAACAGTTTTACCTTAATAAAAGAGATCTGTGTCATTCTTTGAAAATTTTCATCATTTCCACCACTTTCTGGTTTTTAATCACACCAAGATGTGTTTCCAAGTGGCAGAATCTATCTTGTCAGCAAGCTGATAGCATAAGCAGACTTGGTTAAACGTTGAGTTAATAAGCTGATCTTGTAAATCGTTTTAAGACCTAAAAAAATGAAGTAAGTTCCAGCTAATTTCATTAATCTGTTTGGACAATCAGTTGAATATATACAGAAAGCAGGTGCCAGTGATTTCTACATGTAGATAATTAAGTATTATCAGGTTCTCAATACTATTTTAATTCGAGGTAGGTAGAAGGGTGCATGAAAAAACCAACCCATGCTTTGACTGGTACTACCCTCCAGAACATCAGTGCTGCAGGTGTTTTTATGCCATCTTTTTTGTCATCTGTCAGCTAAATTTAAACTAAAAAGTGGCAGACAAATCGTCAAGGCCAAGTGGCATCCAGCCAAAGAAGCCAAGTGCAGACACTGAACCCTCGCACCCCTGCTTAGCATCAGTCGCCTGCCTGGTGCGACCTCCTCCAACTCCCCCGATCGATAAGCCAGAGCCGCTCCCTCAGGTCCAATCTGAAGCCGAAGTGTGGCCCCCGTCGGGTCCCTCCAGAGACACACCAGGCCACCAGGGTAAATACGCTGTACAATAAAACCTCAAACCTGGTAACGGTTGTCTGTGTCTCAAAGCAAACAAAAGCATGGCATTTTCAGGGTACTAATATATGACATACAATTTTCCCCTCTCCTGAGCAATCTGGGTGACACTGTTGGTTTTCCAAAGCAGAGATCCACTACACATTACGGCTTTCTTCTTTCATTTTTTTTTCCTCCCCCCTTTGACTTTCCTCCTGCAGGTTGCTCGTGTTCATCTTATCCTGTCAGAATGTTCCAGTCTGTTCCTCTTGCTACATTGAATAATTTGCAGTTTGCACAAAAGACGTGCAGATGTGAATTTCTGTCACATCCTGTTAGACTACCTGGGCTTTGGCTGCGTCATTCTCTGCAGGTTCTAGTCAAAACCAGGAATCACTGGATGGAAATCTGTTAAATGGAAAGTGATTTTTTTGCCTACAAGATGATGTTTGACCTGTCAGGGCAGTACACCGCTTGTCTGCTTAGCTTCACATTTATCGGTGTGCGTGTGAGTGAGTGCGGGGGGTATGTCCGCGTGCATCTGCGTCTGATTCCAAGAGAACCGGAAAATAAAAGCAACTTAGATGATGGAGGTCAGAGCCCCCTTTCACGCTAACAATCATAGCGGAGGCCCCATTGGGCATGTAAAGCCAAGCTGAGCATCTGTCTGTCTCTTCCCTCCATTCCATAACACACACACACACACACACACACACACACACACAATTTTAGATATAGATGTAACGGCCCGAGCAGGCTTTCCCCTTTCCTTTCCTCCCAGTCCACCTGGCCGTTTGATGATGCCTCACTCGCTCATGACAACGCATCGATTTTACTTCTAACCGCTGTGCAAGCCGTCCGCCTGGAGAAATCCATTAGAGCCAAACAGTTCTCATCCTCCCATTGAGTGACAGCCATGACAGCCCCCCGCCCCCAATTGCCTCATTGCAGACTGACAGCCCTGCACTCAAACAGGCCTTTTACACAGCAGCTCTAATAGTTTAAAACGCTTACCATTACCAAGCACAGACACATGGGGGCCAGATAGTGGTCAGAAGAGGCAAAGGGCTGTGGGAGGTAAGGTGTTTTGGCAGGCTGGCTTTTGATAGCAGCCACATCTCAGCCCACCTTCCTGCATGCCTGCCTTCCAAAGTGTCCGTTCCCTATCATTTTCTAACAGCACATATCTGGAAAGGCTCTCACGGCAGGGGAAATCCTTGATCTCCAGATCAACCTGCCATGCTTTTTTTTTTTTTTTGTGAAAAAACCAACCAGCATAAAAACTACCATTCAGACCCTCCGCCGCTGAGAGGTAAACCACTGACAGCTGTAACAGTGAGACGTTTATTCATCGTTTCTGACCGTGACCCCGAGGATCAACTTACACCTTTGGCAAATTGGGCTTCCCAAGGCCACCGCACAAGATATGAATATGTTCTGTGTGTGCAACAAACTGGCAGTTGTGCTTCTCGTAGGGTTTGAAGTGTAGAGAGCAATTTGGGAATGCTTGTGTGATCGGCGAGTGTTACGATTCTACCCGAGTGTGAGTGTTTGTAGTTGGCGGTGAGGCAGCCATTTCGCCAAAGCTCTCAGGGTTGAGTTTGTAGTGTTTGATAAACAGGATGTAGACATGGACAAGAGGTAGGCAACTATAAATGTAGGGATAGATTCTTGATTTTCAGCTTTGAGATAGTTTAGCAAAGTCTGAAGGAATCCCAAATTGTAGAGAGAACCAGATAGAAGGTTCAGATGGATTCTTCAATCCATCTGTAATTTGTGTTTCTCACATAGGCTCAGGTCTTAAAGGGATAGTTTGAATTTTTTGAAATGTTCTGTAAAGTTATCAGCAACAACTCCTTTATCCATAATACAAACTCAAGCTGAAAATGTTCACATCCATCCTGTGCAGCACCATATTACCAGACACAAACCGAGCACACTTTTACAGGAGACTTAACTTTGTTGCTGTTTTTTTAAATCTTGCTATGTTGGTATGTTTCGGTGCTTGTCCAGGTCTCATTAGAGTGGGTTAACCTAACCCTAACCCTCGTTTCAAAAGCTGCTCCGACAGGTCACTGATCGGCTGTTTGGGTAGATCAAAACAGCTGGCGGCCACAGACAGCATAACTTCATGCAGTGACAATTAAATTCTTCGACTGACAAAAAAAAAAAAACACCACCTTATGTAGCATACACCAGAAGTGTATACATTTCCAGTCTAGGTTGTTTTAAATTGCTATTACAAGGTGTTGTGTCCATGTTGAATGCAAACAGCCTCATACTGTGGTTGTGAACAGTCTCGGTTCATGTCAGATGTTTTGAGGTGGTTGATGTCTGCAAACTGTTTGTCTTCCACCAGTACAAGGGTTTCTCTCCTTGTCTACGCCTCAGCGTCTGACATTTGTTTACAAGGGGTAAGGAATCCATCGCTGATGAGGACTTTACCCCAAACCATTAATCTTTAGCGAGATTTTATTGCTAAAAAGTGAGAAAATTCTCTTCTGTGTTCTGCATGACGACTGTGTCTGGATAGCCGCGCTCTCTATGACGCATGTTCTTTATCTTAACAGCCACTCAGGAAGAAAAACCATGACCTCACATAAAAATGACCCCAGGAGGAAATTCAAGTGTCAGGCACACACAGAAATATGCCCGAAAAGTAGCAGGGAAAAGGAGGGGAGCTCCGAACAAGTACTCGGTGATTAATTAGCTAATAATTAAGTCACGGGGTAATATGCGTTTTTCAATTAATTAAATCTCGCCTTGGACCATAAATCAAGCGAAACTGTCATTGGTTCACAAATTAAATATATACATTTGGAAGCGAAAATACTGTTGATTGCGGCACTGCGGGGCTCGTCCAGGAGGGAGGGCATGACGTGTGTGTGGCAGGCATCGATTCAGTCCAGTGCCCCCCAAAAAAACCCCTCTTTGACAGGCGCACAAGTTGAAGCCATTCAACGTGCCAGAGGCCGTCTCCAGTCTTACTCCACATCAAGCACCTCCCGCTTCCTGCCGAAGTGCCTGAGCAGAGGTATATTCTACGGAAATATTTATGTTCTGCATGTTTCTTACCACAGAAGGAACATTTTAAGAGAAAAGGTTCATCACTGAACGAGCGAACATCACACATCCAACAGGCCTGTTGAAGGAAAGTGGCATAATATCTGCGCTCCCATTGCTCACAAAGGAAATTCATTGCCTCACATTTACAAATGCAGTAGCCAATAGACACAATCATTATCCAAAATATATTGTTTGTCACCCATAGCAGATGATGGGATATTTTTCTTCCTGATGGTTCAGGCGTTCATTTGCTAAAACACGATGTTGTAAAATGACGAAAAGCAGAAACGCAGGCACACACACACCCACAGATAAATTCCAAGTGCCGTGTGACACCCAGACATATAATGAACAGTACGAATCGCTGCTGTCATTATCCTACACAATGTATTTGTTATCACTGCTCCCGTAATGAAGTGTCTGTGTGATGGTTAGTACAAAGTCCCATTGCTCAATTGCTTTTAATAAAATGGTATAAATATTTCCACGTGGAGAGAAAAGCACGCGCGCACACACACACATGCATTTGAAACGTACAATTCAGAAGCAATTAATCAGAAATAAAAATGCTTACATGTGTAAAGAGCAGAATGGCATTATATTACATTTAGATGAGCTGTAAATCTATGCTACCTTGGCCCTTTGTCTCTGTCTGATATGAGAATACAGTGAAATAAATGATGAGCATCAGTGCAAAAGTAAATTCAGCTTAGCCTTATTAAGCTGAATAGGGAAGTACTAGGCTGCAACTTTATGTCGCATGCTAGTTTCACTCTTTTGTCGCCAACTAGTTTGGAGTCCAAATTCAATTGTTGGCTGCAAGTTGGAGCCTGAGCTCCTCTATGTGTCTGAGGGATCTTGGTTTAGTCATAACCATGTTGCCCTTGGCTAGCATACTAATATGGCCTTGGGTTGGAATAAATTACAGCTCAGATTAGCAGGAAGGATGAAGAGGAGGTTTTATTTTTGGAAATTAGAATATTTGTTACATTATTAAAGGGGGGAACATCCTTTGATTCCTCCAGTCTTCTTCTTCTTCTTTTATTCCTCACCCCTCATTTTCTTACAGATATAGTCCCCAAACTGCCTACCTGTGTAAAAACAGAAGTCTTCAGTGGACGTGGCTGGGGGACATAAAAGCAGCGTGTCTCTCCTGCTCTCTCTCTCTCTCGTAGCCTGGCACTGCGCTCGGCACGCCATGCAAACTCTGAATTTCCTGCCACAGCAAGTTTCTGTTAGCCCCCATGACTTTTTCATTATTCAGTCAAACCTTTTGTTGAGGGAACTAGTGTATGCAGCATTAAGAGCTGAATGACAGATTATTGCAAATACAAAAACAATGGCCGACCATATTACTTCTTTCGTGCAGATATACGGAGCACTGATGAGATTGTTCTTCAAAAAATTAACAATAAAATCAAAACATAGAAAAATATATAAGGATAAACACATAAAGTGTGGAACAGATGGTTGTCTACACGCCATATTGGAAATGTCACAATTATTGAATGAAAGAAAGAAATGTTTTTTAACGACCCTCTGAAGAGTTCACAGAAAATCATCATTGGTACTGATAATAAATAACACACAGATGGACTCCACTGAGTAATTAGGTGACTTCTCAATACGTCTGAAGGATTTCATTTAGAGGCATCAGAGTAAAGGAGTATGAGAATTAAATGTTGTCATAAGTTTGAGCAGAAATATCACAAGTTAACTCAATCGAAAATGCCCTTAAAGTAAAAACATAAATAAAAAATAAATAAAATAAAAGGTAGCATATAATTTAACTGTTCAAAAAAACAATGAAACCTCCATTACAACTGATGCTGAAGGATTACAGATAGCTTTATAGTTATAATCTTGATAAGCTTTGCATTTTATTTTAAAGGAACATTTAAATGAACGTTTCTAACCCCAAACAAAAGAAATAAAAACACACAGCTCAGTGTGTTGGTGCTCATTTGCTCTGTAAAGCTGATTTATTTGCCAACAAAACCCGATTTAAAAACAGTTTTGTGAGCATATTTTGAGAGATATTTGAAGGTCAGGACTTGGATTTTAACTCCATCCAAAGTGCAGCTGAAAGTCGGCTGAAACAAAGATAACCAGCCAATAACACAAATAGTGACACAGAAATATTAGATAAACGCCAGCAACGTTTACAAATTCCAAACTCATGACTGAGCAGAATCAATTAAGTTTTTCCAACGCAGTAAATCTGCAAATGCTAATTTCCGAAACGTCTTACCCTAACAAAGGTGGTGTTTCTGAAAAGACCACATCACCTGTGGTCTTTTCAGCAGCAAAGAAAAAAAAACAAAAAACAGCTACTTCTTTTTAATGAGGTCTTTAAGAATGGAAGAAGGAAAGTAGAGGAAATAATATTGTTAGTCATCTTAAACAGCTGACTGACAACCGTCAGCAACAGGCAGGTAATGCAGAGCATTTGCTTACCAATACATATTAAGAGACAGCATGGTTTCTGCTGTCTCTCTAAATTTAATATAAAGCAGAGAAACAGAAACAAATAATCTCTGCTGTGCTTTTCTCTACTTATATTACTACAATTTCCTTTGTTTATCTTCTTCTTGAATGTCTGCCACTAGCTTGGGGTCTCACCCTCGAGAGAAACCAGGATCACAAGTTTTACTTGACAATTCGAAGAGTCGTGGTACTTTATGGGCATTATTTTTTTTTTTCTTAGAATGCGAAAACACATTGACTGTTTTAATTATCGCATAAATTTAATATCTAGGTATTTGAGATCTGAAGTTTGACTAATTTGTTCCTAAGAAGGGTCAAGATTCTGATTACTCTTATAATTATGCTCTACACTGGGTCTAATTTCCAACTCTGTCCCAGCAAGACATTACAGTAAAACTTCCTGAAACTCAGTGAAGCCAGAAATCAACCCGTACCAATCGAAACCAAAGCGCCGTTTCATCATACTTTAACTTCCCTTTCAATTGAAGTAAACCACTCGAAGCGATTAAGGTGAAATTATTCCCTCTGAAGGTTGTGATAATAACCCAGAACTTCTCCCACCGGTCTCTACGGCGCTGACCTATAAAGAAAGAGAATAAAAGGCTTCCCTTTGCTAATCTCATTTCGTCAAATGATTTTATGACAAGGGAGCAACAAGGCTGAAACAGGATTAGTCCACTGTGTCTAGATGCGCTTCGCTAAAAAAAAAAGAAAAAGAAAAAAAATTGACTATGCACTGATTTTATTTTAATCACAAAAGACCTTTTTAATTATTGCAGTAATTAGTAAAATATATGTGGCTTCACCTCCTATTGATCTATATCGTCTGAACAGCCGGTGAATCAGAGGTTCAAGTATTGACCACCACCCCATCCGCCATCATCCAACCTCGGCCACACACACACACACACCCCCCTGCACATCATAGCCCTATCCTAACTCCTCCAGGGCTTTGATATCTCTCCCTCCAACACACTGATTCCCTCCTCTGCCTGAGGGTACTAGTGGGGGTTGGAAGTGGGGTGTGAGGGGCGAGGGCGTGGGGGGGGTCACACAGCGTGCGTGCCTGGTTTTTTTTTTGTTTTTTTTAGTAAATAGGCGTGTGTGTGTGGGTGTGTGTGTGTGTGTGTGTGTGTGTGCGTTGGTTGGGTTGTTTAGGTTGATGGGCCCGGAAGAGGACAGATGACCAGCAGAGCAGAAGAAAGTGCAGAACTGAACAACTCCTCCATCCCTCCGTCACGTCAGGAGAAATCCAGCACTGCACCAGACGCCCGGCTTAAGTGTTGTGACGCCTAATTACCACCAGCAGCAGCAGCAGCAGCAGTCGGCGACACCCACGGCAGAGTAGCTCCTACGGATGGAAGGCCCTTTGTAGATTTTTTTTTCCTTCTTATGGAGGGGTGTTGTAAAAAGAAGGGGGAGAAAAAAAGCAAAGCGAGATTTGTTTGAACTATGGGAGGTTTTACTGTTTTCTGACTCATCAAATCGCCTCTCTTTCTTCCCTCCCTTTGTCTTTACTGTGTTTTTCTCTCCTCTCCACTGAAGGTGTCAGTTTGTCCTACTTTCTCCAGACGCCGCCACCTTTAGCGGCCCCTCTAAAGACTCGGAGGTGCTCTCTTCCCCGAGTGTTCGGCACGCAGCAGCACACACAGCTGTGTGGGTGGCACATCCGTTTATTTGCACCCTTCTGCGTCCTTTAGTTGAACCGTGTCTGTTTATTGAGGTTTTTCGAACGATATATTTACCTTATGCATTTCTGGTGAAAACACACACACACACACACCCACAAAAACACCCTGCATATTTTAAATGAGAATTTCTTATATAATTTCCTAGAAGTTACGACAGAGTATTAGGGACACTGCTAAGACAAAAAATCAAATAAAATTCAGAGAATAAATAGTAGTAATACAAGAATAAAGTCACGATATTACAACTTTAATCTCTCATTATGATTTTATTTTTAAAATATACTATTCTAGTTTTATTTCAGTTTTATTCTCATAATATTGTGATATTATTCTTGCGTTATTTAAACTTTATTCTCGTACGACTTTATTTTTGTAACATTCTGACTTTATTCTCCCATGCTATCACTTCAATTTTGAAAAATTCTGACTTTGACCTCATATTATTATAACTTTTTTCATGTACGACGTTTGTCTTGTAATACTATAACTTTATTCTTGTAATGTTTTATTTTTATTTTGTCTTAATGCGGCACTAGTGCCCCATCATAGGAAATAAGGACTTTTTTTTTTTTCTGGAAGTTGGCATAGATTTGGGTGCACCGTACATGCAGTACGAGGTCCACGCATGGCAAAGTGTGGATGGTCAGAGCGCATCACAGCAGAATGACGTGTTTTCTCGCTCTGAGGAACATTCCAGCAGAACCAGTCCCATTCCATTAGCTGTACCGCAAATACGATTTCACGGCATCCATTGAGTCTTTCACCAAGAATCTGTGTCCAGGCTTGAACCAGCGGAGCAGCGGGGCTATCGCACTTTGGTCCATCTCATTTAGAGCTGGCATTGCTTAACACACACACACACACCCCCGCACGCACATATGTGTGAGTAGGGGGTGCGTGAGCAGCGCGGGTGTTCTCCGGCACACTAATCAGTATGACAGAAATAACATAAAGAGAGTTGGACTCCGTCAAAACATGTATGGCCCCTTAAACACGGAGCTAATAAAAGAGCTAAAGCTGCTTGTCCTTTCGGTTGAGCCTGCCTGATCACACACCAGACAGTCACATTATCTTAATTCAGGGGGATTCTTTTAAAAGTGTCTCCTCTAACAAAGGAGGCAACGCTCGCTCCGGAGAGACAAATGAGTTTACCGGTTGTAGCAGGGGTAAGTGCCTAAATCCAGAGCCATCGATCCCTATCTGGGTTATTATGAGGCTTGCTAGCTGCCATCGGAGCTCCGCTGGGCTTAAAATATTACGGGGCGAGATGTGTTTGAAGGAAGCCACCTCGTCCTCGGCTCTGGTCAATACCTGCAGGCGCCACAGGAAGGATGTCCGCGTGTCCTGAAGCTCACGAGTGACAGTCCCAGGGCCGCCCCCACACTCCTCACACACACACACACACAAATATTGGTAAAGGTATGCCTTCGCAACTAGCAGACCACCTCTCTGACTCCAAAGGGAAAATTGATTTTATTTTTTTTTTTTTGCAGGAGGGTGCAGGGCAGGTTTCTAACCCAACAGTCTAACCTAAGTGTTAATGCACAAGGAGACATCATGTCCATTGATCCGGTGGAGCCACCAGAGAATCTTTAAATGTCTGATAGAGGGGGGGAGAAAAAGAAAAAAACACAGGAGGAGTTTAGCAGAGCTCCTGGGATCTTTGCTTTTATGAGAATCTTGACCATCTTGCAATTTTATAATACATATTTGTAATTATTTCAAATAAAAACCTAAAATGCTAACAAACCTCAGAGCCTGCACCAAACAGCGGTATTCATACTTTATACTGAGGTTACATTACACACAGATCGACAGTACTAACTCCTTCGAGTACTTCTGGAGATTTCTGATGAATTTTAATTATGTGGTATCAAAGTAAAAGGGCTAAATACATATTTTACATAACTTTATTTGTAAAAAAAAAAAAAAAAATTAAAACATTGCAAAGTTAAATATTTTTTTCAATTAAATACGGCAAAACCATATTTTTTCAGATTTTCTTCCAGGAATGCTCTGCAGAATCGGCCCCAGGTGAAGACAAGCATCCCCGCAGCAAAATGCTGCCACTACTGTGTTTCGTAGTAAGGACCGGAACGCTCAGACTGATGCGTTGTTGTAATTTAATGCAACACGTAGCATTTTGTATGGACATGTTTACTTTATGTGATCAGAACCCTTCAACCCCACATGTCTGCTCTCATGACCCAACTTTAAATTAGATGTTCTGTCAATAACACCTTTCTTTTTTCCACTATGCTACAAAGACAAACAGTTTTTTGTTTTTTATAAAAATGGGCAACTCTTTAAGGCTTCTGACAGATTTTATTTAGGATTATCAGAATGAAATACAGTGTATAAAATTGTTCTTATTAAAAAAAAAAAAAAAAAAAAAAAACAGACGCAGCATTTTCCTTCTGAGAAACAAAAGACGCAACGAGGTATGAAAACTTTTGAAAGGCTTTGCAGTTTCAGCAGAAAGTTTTGCAAAACATAAACTACCTGCAACGGTGATTAGGACAAAGAAACTCTCCTCCAACCCTCAAGTGCTGCATATCCTGTCTCCTAATTACGCTTTAAAAAAATAAGATAATAATAAGGATTAATAATACATTAAACACAACCAGAAGTAAAAAAAAAAAAAGAATCCCAGCCATAAAACATATGTATTTTTAATATGAATATCGCTGAATCAATACCCTCAATTAGCAACAGCAAGCAAATTGCCAAGCGAGGCGTAATTACTCGAAGGTCAGTAGGTATTATTCACAGTCACTTTAGTTTACCACATTAGGACGAGACGGAGCGTCGGGCTAAAATTATAATTCCACTCCCATATCTGTCCTTTTCTGATTTAGATGGATGAAGAATAATTAACTCCTAATTATTCAGATCACTTAAGGCACTTTCTGGATCCACAAAAAGCAATGCAGTCATGTCTGTCAGCCCACTTCAGCTGCTATCATAGAGAGCGATCCAACAACTTGACCAATGACAATGGGAATAAAACACACAATATATGTATATATAAATATAAAATCTACCACACTGGCCTGTCTGTCTGTGTCCTCCACAACCCGTCCCTGAAGCCCCTCCAGCTCCACTAGTTTCTACCTCAGAGGGTCTTAAGGAAGCACACTTCCTTTAAATTCACCCATATGCAAATTTTAGATGTGATTTGCATTTTAAAGTATTTAACTCCCCATATTTATTGGGCTCAGAGGCCTTGCTGATCATTGATTTATGTGCTTCCGGCAATCATATTTCCATATTTTGTGTGGTTTTTAACGACAGTAATAATTCAAATATGCAAAAAGTTGTTCTTTGAACGATATCTTTAATTATATCCTCAAAGCATCATTCCTTTTCGCTCCTTTTTTTTTTTTTTTGTCTAAAGAAAAGCCCAGATTGTCTTTGAATCTAAAAAAAAAAAAAAAAAAGAGGGAGGGGGAGGTGAGTTGAGGAATCATAAATTAGACTTTACGATAAGACATTGACGGAGGGCGTGGGTGGGGTGGGGAGGGGAGGTGTCCCGGTCGGTTATCTTACGCACATGGAGACGTCTTAGCATGTTCTGCCCGTCTCTAAAGAAACAAACAGACTCGAGGTGTTCTGCTGCACAGGCACCCGCGTGACCTTGTCCCCGAAGCCCTTTATTAATGCTGACATTCTTTCACCACAAATCCAGTCTCAGATAGTGAAATTCGTCTGTTATGCTCAACCTGAACTAGAAAAATAAATAAATAAAAAAAAATGAACCCCCTCCATCCCCACGCCTACCCTCCTTACCCCATGTCTCTGTTTTGCCACTAACGCGCAAAGTTTTTTTCTCTGCCACCTCTCCTTATTAGAGCAGTCAGAGTCGCCGCGTGCTCTTATGAAAGCTGTCGCCCTCCCGCGTGATTAAAAGTGGCAGCTTCCCACCGCCGTTTGGCCTATCAGCGTCGCCACGCAGCCGTCAAACGTGTCCGCGGTCCTTCTCCCTTCGTCGCCTCGCCACGGCGTGGAAACCTTTTTTTTAGAATAATTGCTCACGCATAAAGGAGCACGGGCAACTAATATATTAGATTAGTGATGTTTGGTTGCAAATGGGGGAGCGGGTGCAGGGGGTTGGGTGTTTCATTATCTTGTTCTCTTGGTGGGCTGCTTAGAAGAAATACGGAGGTTGCACATTAGACCCCTGACAGTAATGAGCTGCCCAATAGCCCTCCATATACATTATTAGTCTTATTGTACTTCATGTCAGTATTCTGCTAAATCTAAAACCCATTAATACAGCCAGCCTCTCCTAGTGTGTTGAGGTATTGGGTTTTTTTTTTATGCATAAAATGTAGATTTGAAAATAGATTTTCACAAAATAACCCCCCCCCACCCCCCCCCAAAAAAAGAAGAATAATAAAAAAGAATTACTTTCCGGTGTTTTGCTTGTAGCAAAAAGAAACAAAGTTGTAAATTTACAACAAATTTGTTAAAGATAGATCATTTATTAAAGTGATTAATCTAAAACTTTTTATTTTATTTTATAATTTTCATTAGTTGCGTGATCAGAAACACTATTGCAGCAGTGTTATCTTGTTCTTTTTACCTCCCAACGCGATGCGGTTTTAAAGACCAGGTCCACACTTCTAAGCCAAACACATTATGGCCGAGGCCTTCGAAGCTTGCATCCCAGCCAAACATCTAACCGTCACTGCTGAGTCGTGCGTTAGGCTCAAGTAACATATGTTCCTCCGCCCGCCCCCCTCCTCTACCCCATCACCCCTAGAGAACGCCTGGCACACCACCACCGAGCGCTGCAATTAAGCTTAAAGCTTCGCCTCAGACTTCTGCACAGCCGCTCTAAAACTGATCACTGCGGATCAGAGTTATTAAACTTAATTGATTTCATGTAATGTGTGTGTGCATGTCAAGTGTTTGTGTCATAAACACTGATATTTATTTTGTGGGGTTTTTTTACTTCTCCAGGCCCACCCCGATGCTGCGTACGCTTCTGCTTTTTATCAGAGACTGAGTTTGGAGGGAGGTGGGGGATGCTAAAAAAAATAATAAATGCGTGGTGTTAAATTTAAATGTGTGTTTAATAGAAACAGGGAGTTACATATTTACACACACACACACACTCGCGCTACAACTTCTAAGCAGTAAATGCAGAGGTTGAGAGCTGATTAATGCGCAAAGCAGCTAAAGATCGGGAGGGTAAAACAGCCTAACACATTAGAAAACTGTTTAAACTTTAACAAAGAAATGCCTCTTGTTGTTTTGTTTTTTTAGCATTAAACTTTACATAAAGCTAATCAATTAGACGGAGTTGAAAATCCCTCATCCTATGCAGCTGTGAAACAGGGTGTAAAACTGTTCCCTCTGCCTCTCCAGAAAGGTTATCGCCTTGTATCTTATTGCCTCTACCTGCTCCCCATTCACTGTGAACATGCACTGATTTGAATAAGTGCCGCTCCACGGGGCTCCCTTATCAGATCCCAGACTGGTGTGCCAACACAGCAGTATCAGGTACACACCATCTTTCCTCTCCGCAAGTCCCACAACCCCCCAAAAAACAAAAAGAAAGTAAAAAAAACAACAACAAAAAAACAATGAGAAAGTCAAAGAAAACAACAAAAGCTGATGAAAAGTGATGAGGTATTGGGGGGCCTGGTTATAATCGCACCAGTTACTGAAAAATGTAAAGCAATCAGCATTCCCTCCGTTTTCTGCTCACCTTTTGTGTGTGTGGGGGTGTGTGTTTGGGTGTGTGTGTGTGTGTGTTTTTTTTAATCAAATCAAACTCATTTATTTCCGTTTATGAAAAAAAATAAAAAAAATCAGGAAATGACGCGCTGAATTTCTAAGTTTTAGTGTTACCATAAAAAAATTAATAATTAGACTTTATAATAAAACCACATTTTCAGATCCACTAAGGCGAAACAATTATCTGGCGGAGGCGTGCTTATTTTAAACGTTTTGTTTCATTAATAGCTTGCACCGGGACTTCCCCTCATAGCTCCTCGCAGAGCCACAGGAACAGAATTCCCTACAGATGGGACTGGTTTCCAGTCTCGTGTTGTTGTTTGCGTTTGCTCCACGAGGAGGAAAGAAAAAAAAGAGAGAGAGAGAGCGAGAGAGAGAGAAAACAGCGTCTCGGGAAGAGGCGTCAGTTAGTGAGGTTAGCGAGGGACGGTGAGCAACCTGACCTCTGGAAGCGTATCCTCCTCGGGTAGGTTAAACGCGCGCAAAACGTATTCAGTAGCAAACAAACGCGCACGTGCCGAGGCCGCGCTCGCTTCCCCAACCCCCCTTTTCCCGCTCCTCTTAACAGGCTAACCTGCTCTCTTCATTAGGGCTGCTGTGGGAACTTATCACTGTGTAGTCTTTGTCCTTGCTGTAATTGCCCTCTCGGCATGTCACCCCGCACCCACCCACTCGCCCACTACCAGCACCATCATCATCATCATCGCAGCAGCCCCACTTCCAGCCAGCCAGCCAGCCCCAGCGTCAGCTCCCCCGTGACAGGCCCTGGTGAGACGGCGGTGTAGGGAGCCTCTCCTGAGACCTGCTGATCGGCCCCTGAGCTCGGCTGCTATAGAGAGGCTTGTCCTAGTTAAAGCAGCACCAGCAGGAACACCACCACCTCCCTCCGTCCCCCGCTCCCCTGATCATGCAGTCTGACCTGCCACTGACTAGCCCAACCTCCAACTTGGCTCATTTTCCTCTGATCTAACATTTAGCAGAATTCCACCATGTCAAAGGAAATATCCTACTAAGAATTTGCGACCAAAGGTAAGAATTTCTTTGATCAGATCAAAGCAAAACACAAGAATTATAAATAATAATCAATAGGTTCACTATTATCAAACAGGTCTGGTGTTGCACATTTACACCAAAAACCTGCTCTAGCGCGATCTTATTTAACTTTAACCTTCACATATAAATAAAGTTGACAATCCAAACTCAACTCTCAACAGAACAAACTGAATCTTAACTATATTTCATCTGTGCTAGACATCTACATGCACCACACAGCAGGCGGTCACATTTTGCAAATGAGTCCGGTGCTTGGGCTTCCAACCAAGTTGAATGGCGCCATCTAATGTTCAGCAGAGAGAGTGCAACCCCCAAGTGAGTGTCTCTTTGAGCTCCAGAGTAGACTTGGAGGAAACACAGCCAGCTATCTCATTGGGATGGGGGGGAGGACAGCGCGCACACTTTGAAATGACCATAAAAGTGGGCAGAGTGAACCGGTTAATTTGAAATTTAACTCTAACAGACAACAGGCTGTCGGTGTTGCAGCATAATCCTGACCTCGTGTTTGTTTTGCTGAATAAACAGAATAAGTGAATAAATGCATCTTCTTCATGTTCAAGCCGTGCGTTCCAACTCATCAAGCGCTGCTTTTTTCTTCTTCTTCTTCTTTTTTTTTTCCTCGTGTGGAGTAATCGATGTGTCAGCGTTTTCACGGCTGGCTGCGGGGGTTCAGACCTATACGCCTCCGCCTGGAGGGCCTCATCGGAACAGAGGTTAACGTGGGGCTGCGTCGGACAGAGCCGAGGCGCCGCGGATGACAGAAGGGTCTCAGACTTGTTACGATCGCGTGTTCTCCTGTCTTAACAGTCGGGGAGGCCCGAGTAGAAACTTAGCCCCTTTTCCTTCTTGGTTGCACAGTGAAATTTAACCCTCCTCTGCCTCTATTGGACGGTTCAGAATAGTCGTGTGCCTTTAAGCGCCAGCAGCGACACCGACCCCTAGCCTCTGTCGGATCTAAACACGACATTATTTACTGGGGCCACAAACCAGGCTGGAAATACGGAAAGAACATGCAATGTGTGGCGTTGCGCTTTAATGACTTTGTCGCGCCACTTCTGAAACGTAAACACATTAAAGAGGACAGAGTGTCCCCGTCATCAAACTCAAAGCAGAGCAAAGATTATGCGAGCCCACCCCCTTTGCTTGCTCTGGGTGGGCTCGCATCCTTCCAACAGATGCCATAGTCAGGCTTCGGGATTTTTTGCTATCAGGGTGTTTTATGCGTCCCGCAAGGCTCCGAGACATTGAGGAGTGGCTACGGCACACCAAGGATCCCAGTCAAGGACGCGGGCGGCATCACTCACGCTGCCATTATTTGCTCATATTTAAAGCTGGGGATGTTCAGGGGTTACCTGAGGGACTCTGGCTCGCGCGCACAGACGAGGTCGGGTGATTTCAGAGTCCGACGGGTGCGCTGAGCACTAAAGGAGACGCGGCACAGGCCAGGAGGGAGGGAGGGTAAGAAAAACAGAGAGGGGCTTTATATATGTCAGCCCGGTTTATACCAGCCTTTTTATGGTCAAATATTTTTCCTCTTGTCACGGCTGGATAAGGAATCACCATAAGGTTGGGGAGCATGAATATTGCCCTTGAGGGCCCGCTGTGGCCGCTCCTTGTTTACGGTTGACTAGCAATCAGCCCACCGATCCAGGACCAACCGGCCCCTCATCCATCCCCGTCAGCAATTAATCAATTAAACGGGCGGTGGGGAGGAGTGGAATCGGCAAGGTGTGTTAATACAATAGCCTGTTAAGGTTGATGTAATTTCATCACTAATGTCAGCCATTCATCACGGCTTATTATCTGTTTCGCATACGACAATGGTCAATATCGCTTCATAAATGGGAGAATCATGGGAATCTAGTGATATTAAGCCACCGAATAATGGCCAACGTTGAACGAGGGCCAAAATTAGGAAGTGAGGTAGCTCAAACAACTATAAAAAAAGAGAGATTAAGCACCGATGTGTGCAGTTGATCGGTGGCAGAAAATGACCCAGGGAAACAAGCATCTGATTACAGTGCTCTTGTCTGTCTGATGGCATATTTTCACCAAAAGTGGGAATCACAAATTCAAACAGAGATAAAAGCATGGTTTAAATGCCATTGTAGCATCAGCTGGCTTTTATTCCAACTCTGAAACCAAGTTAGTGTTCATCCGACGAACGTGTAAATAGTCGACGGTGCGTAGGCGGGGGACCTGTGCGCTACTGAGCCTGCTATGTGTGGGCCAGGCAACATGTGATACATAAAGTGAGAGTGGAGTTTGGCGTGTCGATTGCTTTGAGCTGCCTGAGTCCAAAGCATAGTGGTTTTTGGATTGGAGCCTTTGACAGATGACAGTTTGTGCTCATATTTCATAACTTCAAAATGTCACAATTGCAATAGAGCCAAAAAAAATAATCATTTTGAAACTTCAAACAGCACATTCATAAGACCTGCTAGAAAGTTTGGCCATTTTGAAAAAAATATATATATATATACATATATATATATATATATATATATAAAGAGATCAGGTTCATCCATTAAATGATCCTTGCGTGCTTCAAAAAACAAAAAACTCATTTTAATTATCATAATCATATGCCACAGATAACTATTTGAGGTCCAGTGAAACTGCTTTAACAGATTTAATGGCTTTCTTCACCTGATAACAATTTGTCACATTGAAGCCAAACATTTCAGTGGATTTTACTGGGATTTATGTGGCAAATGCTTACAGAGTCGTGTAAAAATTTATATGTGGAAAGAAAATTATCCATGAAGCTAAGTTTGTTTGACAAAAATAAAATCGTAAAAGTGTAAGGTCCATTTGCGTTCAGTCCATTATGTTCTGATAACGTTGATTAAAATATAACACAGCCAGCTGCCTTAAGAAAAACCCTCAACATAAAGATAGAGCTACAATGGATTTGTTTAGAGCAAAGAAGATTCACGTGCTAGAATAGTCCAGTCAAAGTCCACAGTTAAATCCAATTGAGAATCAGCAGTGAGACTTGAACATAGATTTTCAAAAACGCTCTCCATCTGATCCGAATGATTTTCATAGAAAAAAAGGGGCAAACTTTCAGTTTGTAGATGCATAAAACTGGTAGATTCTTACACCTAAAGCCTGAACGGTAAGGTGGTTCTACAAATTAAACTTTTTTTTTCTATTGGACTGATTAGCTTCCTGTCCTCAGTTTCTAATGAGGACAGGTTTTCTTACTTATTAACTAGTTTTGTTTGGTACTTTACACTAAGCATTTTGTAATGATTGTGTGGTAAAGTGTTTGAGTACAAACTCTGGTAGCTGAATACAAATGGATACCGAACCTTTTAGAGTTTTATTTACAAAAAGCATGTGTCATGTTACTCCCACTTCTCAATTATGCACTACTTAGTGTTGGACTACGACATAAAATCACAATAAAATCCAACGACATTTGCGGCTGCAACGTAACAAGACGGGGAACATCTCAAGGGGCCGACGCGACACAATCGTACAAATAAATGCAGCACATAATCAAAGCAACTACAACAAATCCATCACGTTGATCGGACAGCGCAAGCTGGCTGCCATCCAGCTCCGAGCAGAAGGCCAGAACTTGCCCCGTGTGCCGGGGCTCTGGTGCTACTAACAGCCTCAGTCAGATGCGAGCAGCATTCTCTACGCCCAAGCCAGAATTTCCCCACCACTCCCAGCAGGTACATCAGCTCAATTATGATGATGGCAATGAGTGATAGTGTTTTACCTCTCCCCTGTCGCCCAAATAAGTCTGGCAATCACAATGAGAGAGATGGAAGAGGAGAAAGAGAGGCCGAGACAGAGACAGAGATAGCGGCGTCACCCTCGGTGAGCTACAAGCAACCCGGATGCCAGTCTCTGGGACGGTATCAAACATCTCGGCGGTAGACTCGGCATGAATATAATCTATGCCTACAGGAAGTCAATTAAAAAGTGCCAGGGGAGATTAAGAGCGGCGTGACAGCTTTTCGTCAGGCCACGGGTTTGTCTGAGAGAAACCGGCGTGTTGCGTGTCTGGCGTGTGAGTGGAAGGTAATGCGTGTGTGTGTCTTGGTAGCAAAGACAAGTTGGAAAGCAGGCGGTGGTGGCAGCAGAGGGAGGACACCATCGGCGAACACTTTTAAAAGCCCTCTCATGAATATTAAAAAGGCCCTTGGCAGACGGCTGCTCGGCTAGAAGTTTGCAAACCAGCGTAATGTGTCTGTTTGCGTTGAGGAAGAGCTCAGTCCGGATATCAATTAAATCAAGCACCGTCACTCTGATGGTCCTCTCAATGGAGGCCCATTCCCGTCTACACATCAGCCCAGCTTTGTGTCAACCATCCATCTCCCCTTCCCACCCCTCCACCCTCCCCCCGTCTCCGTTTGCTCTCTCCCCTCTTCGTCTCTCAAGCAGCCGGTAACCGAAGGCACAAATTACTCTCCCCTCCACCTTTAACTCCCACTAAATCTTTCGCCTTTTCCACTTTGCTGAGCCGGGATATTTTATTCCTCCATCAAATATGCATCCCATTAATTAAGTTAAATTACTCCTGACTGCCAAATATCCCCTTGCCCCGATGGGTGTCAACATGGAAATGCACGACTGTGAACCCGCCGTGACACGGCCCCAACACTTAAATGTGAGTTACGGCCCTTCGCGGGAGCCCCATCCACGGGCAGATTACCAGACACTTTGGTGCTGCTGGAATTAAGCGCCACGCGTTCCTTCCCCCACCTCCGCCCGGCTTTTTTAATAAGAGCACAATGGATGACACACGCACTTCTGACAATGAGCGGGCTGATATTTTAATTACAGGCCTCTTTTTCATCTGCCTCTCACTTCATCTTTTAATTGCTGCTGTTAATCACTCATTAACTTCCCCTCTCTCTCGCTCTTTATTTTCTTTGTGCGCTCGTAAAGCATTCTTTTACCTTTTACTTTCACACATCTTGTCGCGGTACAAACTCCAACTCTAGCTACAAATAAGACAACTTCTGAAGGCAGCTGGGTGCACAGCATTTTATTGCAGGTATCAGATTGAAGGGGGTTGAATATGAATGAATGTTTTGTTTGTAAAAACATTGTTTGAGTTTCTCTACCACAGTGGTCTCCAAAGTTGAGGTAAAGACCCCTTTGGAAAGATCATCACCAGAAATGAAAAGTAAATAAGATGCAAGTAGTAAAAGCATATGATTGCTATAATTGATGCACTGATGAGCAATTTTACTTATTGTATACAGTTTGGTGACTGAGCTACAGACTACAATCTTGCACTTTTTCATTTTTGTTTATTCCATTATAGTATCACATCAAGGAGCTGCAGGTTCTCTGGCAGAAGTTATCATTTTAAATTCAACTGAAAGTGAAGGAGTTATAAACGTATCTCTACATTAAAGCACGCATTGCCAACCTTTACCAATTTTTTATTAAAACTACAACACAACAATGTAGTTTTAGAGAACAGCTAAAATCCACAAATCCTTGAGACTCCCTCTAAAGACATGTAGAAATGCCTATTTCAACAGTTCAAACAGGAACTATATCTTAATGTGCATTCATACACACAGTGGAAACCGTCTTAAGACAACAGCAGAACCTAATATCTGCAGGCGTTCTTATTTCCACACTTGGGGGTTCAACCAATCGGCGCCATTTTTCCTTGGCACTGTACACATACCAGCCAATAGCATGTCAAGTAGCATCTCACCGAGGTGTTTCCGATTCGTAGGATGTATTTTCTTCCAAAGATTTTAGATACGCTCTAAAAAAATCCTCGAATAGGCAACTATTTCACAAATAATGTGGAATCCCGTTCTACAGGAAAATACACAAATGGCTGAATCCGCAAGGGTTCAATGCATGCTGCTTGTTATGACCAAAAATGGTGAAAGTTTGTAGCTTTGACGCATTAATGAAAAAGGTTGGGGGTGAGGCTTGTCCTGACATTTTGATACCAGACCTGCCAATCGGAAATTAAGAGTCAATTAAGACAAAATTGGCCAATTTTGATGTTGGGCTAATTGAATTTTCTATTCCTATTTACAACAAAACACTCTCACTGCTTTCAAATGTGTATCTTCTCATTATGCCTCTTGTAAAACATGTATGCATAATTGATACTTAGGATAACACTGTCATTCGGTGGGTAGGAAGCTGGAAACTTTCAAAATGGCTGTCTATCACATGAAATCCTATAAGAACACATTATAATTTGCAGTTTTAAGGCGACGAAATAGGAAAGAGTAAAAACTTATTCATAACTAACCTGGTTTAAGTGTGCCCTTCTTCCCTTTATCGGTAGAGGATGTAGAGTAATTTCACTCACGTTTGCTAAAAAGGATCAGGAATGTGGGGAACAAAAGAAGTTTACTTTAAGTAAAGTGATTACTTTGGTCATGCACAGCTCACACAATGGCCTCTTAACTTCCACAGTCCTCAAGAGCTGTAAAACACACCATTACGAGCTAAAGCGCAGCATCGCCTCCTTACTTTTACTACTGATTTGGCCGCTTAGCGTCTGGACCGAGAGTTTGTTTTGCTTTGTCTTTGATTAAAGGAAAAATGGTTTGATTATGAAGCCCCCAGGCCCCCGTTGTGGGCCCACGACAGAATATGAGACTGTTATTAAAACCTAATGGGACTGAAATGCTGACGGAGAGTTCTCTTTTTGTCTCTCGAGCTCGGAGATGCTGAGTGGGGTCCTATTCCGATTCTTCAAAAGTGTCTTTTGCCCAACCAGAGACGGACGGAGCAAACAGACCATCTCCCTCAAGTACTCGTGCGGCGTAATTTGAAACACAAATTTAATAATGCTCATTGCCTCTTCTGTTCGCTGTTAAGCTTTTACAACACAAACTTACCTAATGAAGCCATGTATTTTCCATCTCTTCTGCTGAGCGTTACCTGTACAGGCGCACAGCTTATGAATATATAAAAAGTCTCGGGATTGTGCTTCAAGGTAAAAAAATAAATAAATAAATAAATAAATAAAAAGTCAACACGGGCCGTGGAAATGCACTGATGCATCAGCGTTGCCTGAATTAGTTTCCCTTCTCTTTTGCCTTTCTCCATGTGAGCAAATGTGCCCGGGTTAGAGTGTGTTTCTATTGCAAAAAGCATTAATTTTACAAACATCAGCCTAAGGCTACTAAACACATCCAATCCATTATGCCGCGCTTTATCGTGTTATGGTGGTGGTGGTTGGAGGGTGAAGGGGTGGTGGTGGAGGTGGTTGCGGAGGGGGAACCGGCTGTAAAGCTGTCTCGGTCATAAAGAGCGATCGCAGCGCCGAGTCAAACCAGAACGCACAGCTCTCCGAGCCGTACGCGTAGCCCTCGTTATCATCAGAGCTGCTCCGTCGCATACTTAACCTTTCCAGACCAGCCTTTCTGCATTATTTTTCCAAATGACCTTTTGGCGTTACTTCTTTCATTTCCCATAATGGCGCACTAGATTTAGTTAAACGCATTAGAGCAAAATGTGTTTATTTTGGCGAAGGTGGTCCGCGCTGACTGACAAGGACCACGTCTCCAGCGCCGAGACTCTTAAAGTCCCGGAGGCTGCGAGCGTTAATTTGTCTTCCTGACAGGAAGTGCCAGGTGCTGCGTCTGAGGAAGAGAAATTGCGGGAGATAGATCAAGCAAATAGATGGGAAATTCTTGTAAAAGTTGCATTTGCGTATTTTTTATTTTTATTTTATCTACCCCCATTTAAACTTTTGACAGATTGCGAGTTACTGCGTGCACCCTCCACAGTTATCACTAGGAGACCTAAACGAGCACGGAAAGTAGACGCCATCTCAATTTTCCAATTGTTCTAGCAGCAAAAGTTGTTTTTACACAGAATACGGCAGTGGTTCTTCTGAAAGCAGCAGCTTATTAGACTCATGCACATGCTAATTTTTACAGCTTGCTTCAAGCGTTTGTTTCAAAACAATAATAGCTTTAAAAAAAGTGCTTGCAGGAACTCTTCTGTTAGATGAGCCATGCTTCTTTGCTACATGGCAAAAGTCTCAAAGCAGAGACTCAGGGAAAAGTTCAGAATTTGTGTTTTTGCCACTATGCACAGCGGACTGGCTGCTGGTAGCAACAGGTGGGGGAGGGCAAAGGAAGTTTTTGCACAATATGCAACTAAAAAAACACTAAAGAAGCACTAGCACAAAAAACGTGACCAATAGGTTCCTTGGACCGATTTCCTTTTTACCATCACAGTTTTACTTTAACAAGGAGTTAAAAATGAAGGTGCTGCACTTTTAGCTTCAGCTGTCTTGAGATAGGATCACAGTTTTTGTCTTCAAACAAGTGCGTCTTTGGCTCACTTAATATATTAAATGATAAAATATATTGGTAAATTTGGTTTAAAACCCTCATTGTTTTGATCACTAATTTAAAGTCTAACAATTATGATCAAAAGAAAAAGTAAAGCGTAATCGACTAAAGATCCTTCAGTTACTTTTACGTTGTAGAATTAGTTAGGGGTGCTGATAAGTGTGATTTTGATTTTTTTTCTCTCTCTCTCTCTCTCTCTCTTTTTAAGCATTTTCTTAAAGGCATACGTTTTCTCAAGTGAATAAATGTTCTCCAGTCAAAGCTTGATGTTCTTTTAAAGCTAGCGTAAGATGATTTATTTATTTTAAGAACTTTCATGCGTCTTTACCACAGGATGCTGACTAAATTTTCACACTTCTCCGGACTCTATTTCTTTTGCAGACAGTTGTGTAATGAGTAAAAAGTAAAAAGGTTTGTTTAATTATCTGTATACAACACACAGCAAGATAGGTTCAAAAGCTACAGCAAGGTAAAGAAGTATTTCACTACATGTTTGGTGTCTAGATCAACTTACATTCCTCATTTTTGTATGATAAAGTATGTTTTAGTATTTACTGAACAGGTTATTGTTAAAAAGAAAATTTGCTCTCAATCAACTTACCTGGTTATATAAACGTAAAATGATACATTATGTGTGTGTGTGTGTGTGTGTATGTATATATATATATATATATGAGTTACCCTGATTTTACACTGAGCATAAATTCTTTGCTACACAGTTTGCAATCTGTGATAACTTTTTTATTTAACAATAATACTTTATTTGGAATCTAAACAATCTGCAGTCTAAAGAAAACAAAATAAACAAATAAATCAACTTCACGTCAGTTCAGTTGATAGATTCGCAAACACAAAAACAAATGAAATTATAATAATTTCAGTATGTTTTTGTCTCATAAAACACACAATATGGTTCCAGTTAGTTATTGCTTTTGCCCATTAATTACCATTTTTGTTTTATTTCACTTCACGAAAACGTTTCCTCAATTTCAGCTTTTTGGTATTTCGTTTAGTTCAAGGTAATTATAATAACTTTGAAACTCACATAGCTATCCGAGCTTGAAACTAAAACAACATTCAAATCAAACTCCACACATTTTCAGAAGTTTTCGTAGCTGGAACGCTGTTTGTAAGCGTGTGGAAGGTGTTATAGACCACGGGAACCAACTTTGGGCAACTCTTTAATAAGCTCTACCAGCAACATAAACGCATAGCCGAGGTATCACTCCACCATCCCTCAGCAGCCTGCAAGCAGCAGCTCCTTTCACAGTCCTGCTGCATGAGCGGAGGGAGGAGCGGTGGTGGTGAGAGGGGAGGGAGCTGAAGGGATCTTAGCGAAATCACTAATGTACGTGATGATTAAGTGTAACTCAAATACCGAGTGTGTTGTTCGTAGGCCTGACAGCCCGTAATTTGCTGTATTATATTCTGCGGTTTTAATTGCACGCCACCAACGTGTCCCTCTGACACGTTATGAAGCGATGATGTACAATTATTTCGGGGCGGCAGGAGATCAGCGGAGTGACATTATAATCATCCTCATAGGGATCCCTCTCTTCATCTGCAACAGCCATTAATGTTTTAATAGGAGGAAAGAAGGAAGGAAGGGAGAAAAAAAAAACATAAAAATAGTTCTCAGGGACTTCTAACCAGAATCTGTTTGAGGATTATAGAGAATCAAGTCGGGTGGGGGCGGCGGAGGAGAGTGTGGACAGACAATAGAGGGGCTGAGTTAAGTGACGGCTTTCTCTGGATAAGCAGCGAGCTAAGATGCTCCTCCGCTGTCACCGCCGGGGCCTCACGCTCCTCATACGGGCCCGGGCATTAAGGCACATTACAAGCGGATGAGCCACGCAGGGCGGAACTGATGGGCTATTCTGGGAACAAACCAGACAATCTCGCACGACATAAAAACCCCTGACACGAGCCGGCCCTGGCCCGTTAACAGTCAAATCACACACACATGAAACCACCACTACATATGTAAATATATATATATATATATATAGACACACACACACACACTCTGCAACACCAAGTTAAGGAGAGGGAGTGGAACAAAACTTTTTTTGCGGCTTGGGGGAAACTTTTTTTTTGTGTTGGCAGAAAGATGTTGGTTTTAAACAGTTGTTCAAATTTTTCAAGTGACACTCGGGGGAAGGGGAGAGTGGAGAGGAGGGGGTGGGGGGATTCGTGACCCATAATCATAAAACGCCGATCCACATGAGGACAATCGGCGTCCGCGGCGGATGCTGCTCCCGCTACCGGGGCCCGAGCCGAGATATTAAACCAATGCTTCAAAGCATTTAGACTGTTTATCCATAATTTAACACTTACAACAGCACTGGACGTCCGCTGCATCTTTAGGGAGGACAAGAGAGCGGGAGCTGGAAGTGCTGAATCCACGGCCTTTCTGCCAGATGATGGAGGAGAGGAAGAGGAGGCTCATTAAGTAGCCAAGCCCCACTGTGGACAAAAAAAGAAAAAAAAAAAACACCAGGAGGAAACGCAAGATTCTGCCATCCTTTTTCTTTTTCTCTTAACCAATTAAATTTGAAGAATCTGATCTTGCATGCTAACAGCCAATTTGTGTTTTTCTGCTGGTTTTTTAGATCTAAAGAATTCTTTATAAGCAAATTAAGACAAATAAGGCTTTTCAGAAAGAAAAACAAAAGTAAGCAGATAGATATGTAGGACAGCGGGAGCATTCAGGGCCTTGGGAAAGTATTCACACCCCTTCGCTTTCCCAGAGTTAACACAGGTGCAAGCCTCATGGGGTTTCTCTCTAACAGCTTACAACATAAGTTAAGTCAGGTTAGACGGAGCATTTGTAAGCAGCAGTATTCACATTTTACCTCAGATTCTCAGCTAGAGTTCAGCTTGAGACTTTGACTGGGCCATTTTAACACATGAATAAGTGTCGATCAAAACCATTCTGTTGTAGTTCTTCCCGGGAGTACGGAAAGCCTCAGACTTTCTCCTGGATAGGTTTAATATTCAGGTGTGATGATATCCGTGCATCTCCCAGTTTTCAGCTAGCCTCTGCAGAGACTCAGTACAAGACGGTTCTTTCCTGCCGCTCTGCTTTTTGATGCTTTTCCACTCGTTCGCTCCACATCTAAAGAGACTCGCATCATCATACAGTATGTGGTTATCCTTACAACATATGATAGGTCAGTGTACCACCTCTACATTTATGATCTCGCTGTAGAGATGCAGGCTGGTTAGGTGAACATTTATTTTTACAGTACGGCTTTCAGGTGTTTCAAAAATTGTAATATGTACTTGGATCCTGTTGTGTGAACTATTTCTTACAAGTAGATTTGCTTTATTTCTCACATCACAAAAAAACTAAATCTCACCAAGTATTTTTTGTTTAGTTTCTAATGCAAATGTTTTAGTAAACTTGATCAAGACAAAACTGACTTACAAGTGACTTTTCAGAAAGATACAGCAGCTTGTTTTAAGTCAATGATTCCATAATATTGATGAGAAATGTAGTAATTCAACTGGCAGATTATTTCACACCCAAAATGGGAAAAATGTATTAAAGAAATACGACTGTCAGTGGAACTAGAACTTTTTCATCGGTAATAAGGAATTATTGATTCAAAACAAACTCCTGTACCTTGGTAGGTTTTGTCTTATTTTGAGATATTTGCACCAAAATGTAGGTCAAAAATATTTGGTATGACTTAGTTTTTTTGTAGCGCACTTTTAATCAGTACTGCAGGGTTAGGGTTCTGACTAGCTGCATAAAAAAGCTAACTAAAGAGACGATACATGGAACAATATGCTGATTTTTGTGATTATTTTTTTTGCATGCTCACATCTGAATTTACAAATTGGCCATTAAGATTAGAAAAGTTCATTTTGACAGCCATCATTGTCATGCAAAATCAAGGCAGACACTTTCTGCTTACCATTACCCGTTAACCTTCCTCCTAACATGTAGTCTTACGTTTTCTCCACAAAAAGATCAAAACTTTCCATCTGTTTATTTCAGGCTATGTGTCTCTTTCTTTCCACAACTGTGAAACTCTGAAGCTCCTCCAGAGTGACAGTGAGCCCCTTGGCTAAACTTTATAGTTTTGTTTTTATTATTATTATTATTATTATTATTATTATTATTTATGCAGTATTTTAAAAATGTATCCGTTTCCTTCCAAAACTTTAATTAAAATATATTTCCATATGTGGAAAAGTTCAATGGACGTGAATACTTTTGCAGGCTACAACCGAAAGAAGCAAACGAAACAACGAGACGGCAGCCAAATGCCCGTGAATCGAATGGCGAGCAGGACGCCGACTGCCGTAATCAGGTTTGATTGGCAGCGTGGTCAGGGGTTCTAATCTGTCTTGGCCCTGCATTTGCATTTCTTAATTAAATGCCAAAACAATATGATCTTTAACTATCAACAACTCCCCCCAGGTTCCCGGGAAGAGAAAAGCAGCGGCGGGCAGCTGCTAAAGCGAGGCGGACAGCCGAGGCGCCGCGCGTCCGTTCATTCAAAGAGTCAGAGGCGAGGTAATCCTCCAGTCTGAGAGTTTAACAAGGAAGACATGGCGATCAATGGAAGAGCAGAAATCTTTTTTTTTTGTTGTTGTTCTCCCTCCTTTTCTTCAGGAAAAAGGAAAGGAAATGATCAGAGCTGAAACAAAATGACGATAAACGATATGGACGCAAAGGAAAACGTAGTTTATCAATGATTAATGAAACCATAAACCAGCACTGCATGGGGGAAAAAAAAGGAGTCCAAAAACAAAGTGGTGAGTTAATTGACGTGATGAAGTGTGATTGCGCCTAAAAATCACCCCAAAAACATCCGTTTCCTGAAGTAAAACGCCTTCATTCCCTTCACTATGATCTCACTTTTTCTGGGTCACCTCCCCCACCCAAAAAACCCCCAAAAGAAAACAAAAAACAAAACGGCTAATAACATCACACATTACACCTGATCCATTGCCATGCATTAGTACCATGCTTTACATTCAGATTAGGGACGTATCAAAGTGTGAAAAGTTTTGGGGGATGAAAAAAAAAAAAAAAAAAAAGGCAAAGCCGGGTTATGTGTATGTATGGCTCTGGCCTTAATGAGGTTGTTGCTGGGAGTTTCTTTGTGTTTGCTGCTCTTTAGTCAAGCCGAGGGATGGCCTGGTGATCAGTCAGTCCTGAAAGCACACACAGGGCCGATTTGTCACCGGTGGCTGGCACTGGCAGCACGCGGCTCCTACAGCCGCATGATTTGTGAAACCAGGGGTTGTATTTAGTAGTCCCATTTAAAAGCATATTGGAGAACCGCTCCAGCCGTACGTGCACGTGTGTGTGTGCGCGCGTTGTAAAGCGAGACGCTTGGTCAAAGCCCAACGTGTTTGCTGCACTTGGGAGAAGCGGGTTTTCAGATGTGTGCTGGTGGTTAGGGTGCGTGCGTGTGTGTGGGTAGGTGTGTGGGGGTGCGTTTGTGTGTGTGTTGGGTGGGGGGGATGTTCAGGGCTTGTGAAACATGAGCCTCTCCTCTCATTAAAGGAGATGCTGTGTTTAAAGCAAAGCTTGTTGGCTCCTGCTGTAATATGTTTGCGAACATCAGCGGGAGCAAATAAACACATTTGCTCTGCTCAACTTTGGAGGAACAGAAATAAAAAATAAATAAGTAAATAAAAAATAAATCTGCCTGCAACCAGACCGAATGATACCAGTTTACACACACACACACACACACACACAAAAAATCGCACAGAGAGAAACTAACGACTCTCTTCCGACATGTATGCTTTAGCAGCGTACGTCTCGGAGAACGTGCACCTGCAGAAACTTCAGGAGAAAATAAATAAATAAAAAAACAAGTTGAAAATCCCACAATTTACTCTATTCCCCGGCTGCGTGTTAAACAGCTTAACACGTTTATTTGAACATGGCAAAGCTGTGAGGAGGTCTATCACGGGAATGGAGGGAGCTGAGCACAACATATGGTCAACATGCAGGGGGTACGGAGTACCGCCGGAACAGCCGTACTCCTCAACTACTGGGTATTTATAGCCTTGTGGTAACCTACATAAACTTCCAATTAGGATTATTTGTACAGCTGGCTAAATAATCTCTCTCACCTTATGCTGAGAGGAAAGTTGATGCAGAGGATTGTTTTTCCTCCCCCCTCTCTTTTATAAAAGAGAATCCCACATTATTAATGCATTTTCACGTTATTTTTGGACCGCCGATATTCAGACATGAAGCAATAAGTGCACACACAGACATACATAATGTCAAGAGTTTCACTTTGTAGCTTAATCAGTTCAATTCTGTTGTTGGCAGTTTTAAACAGATTAAAATAATGACGAGGAGGAGGATTATTTTTGCACCGTTCAGAGTTATTTTAGAACAGAAATTTGCTGATAAAGACTCCCAGCTCAAAACTTCATTTAAATCAGTGCCGTGTAAAAGCACAACGACACAGTAGGCAAATGTCATGAGCTTAAAGTAAAAGCTAGCCGCTTCACAAGATTCCTGACATATTTTGAGGAAACCTCGGAATTCCTGTTTTCACAATTGAAGCAGATTTCACAGATCTCAAATTGCGTATTTCATATAATTTAATCAGTCCACATGTGACTAGTCCGTGGGTTGAATGTTTAACCTACAGACTTGTCATTAGCACATTTAGAACCACGTACACAAGTTTGATTGACAGCGATAAGACCCTCCTCCTGGCTCTGATTGTTGTTTATGATCGTGAGGGGGTGCATTTTTTCAGACAGTAATAATGGCACTGGAAGAGGAGCTCAAACTTTTCTCAGATTGTTCATGTTACAGTCTTTGACATGGTGATGGTTTTAACAAATATGTACAAAACATATTTCGCAGACATTATCATTACTTGAGTTTCTTCAGAGACTCAGTTTAAGTTCATTAAACACAACTCTGATTAGGACCCAAATCGATACCTGTGATCAAATCGGGACATCTCTGGATTAAAGGAACACTATTTTCTGACGTTCATAAACCCGTTGGTTCCATTTCTCTCTCACGCTGGGTTGACTTTTAAATTCACCTGAGACAAATACAATCTAGGCAGGCTATAATACAGATAATTTGTAGCTCACACTTCATAGAGCGGTGCTCACGGAACAAATCCTGGCTTTTGATGATTTGTTTCCAACTCAAATTGACAAAACGGCCTAAACTTTGGCAGCTGCTGCGGATACAGTTCCTCCTTTCTGCAAGTTCTGCTTATGAATTGCTTATTAAAAGCTTGTTTATTCGCCACCGCTGTCATCTGAGTGAAGGGCTTCTGAAGGAAGGAAGCTAACCGAGAACTGTTTCAGCCACACTAAAACCGACTCGTGTCACTCACCCACAAATGTCACATTTGTACTCTCGCATCCCGAGATGCCTCTTCACGTGGTTCCGGGCGTCTCCCAGTTGAGCAGTGGCGAAGTTGCAGATCTTACACATGAAGGGCTTAGATCCTGCAAAGCAAATCAGACCCAACAGTAAGACAAAAAAAAAAAAAAAATGAACGAAAGATTTTTGAAAAAAAGAGATATGTCTCTAATTCAGCACCAATAAAAACTGGAGTCCCACTTCAAGTGCCAAGCAGCTTTTCTTCCACTCTCTATCTATCCTTGTCACTCTCCTTCATCTCCTACCGACTCTTTCTTTGCCTGTGGATGTGTAAATTGGATTCCAAAGGTCAGGGCGAATACGTAAATCAATTCTGGGTGCACTCGCTACCTCCCATTCCATCATTAAAGCACTAATCACTCTGGCGGGCTTCACAGGGAGGTTTCCTCCTAATTATTGTCATTAATAAGTCCGGAGGGCGGGGTAACGTTTGAGAGAGTGGCAAAGCTTCTCTTCGCCATCCATCATTTAACCGCAGAGCAGTGAGGGCAGATGCCTGCACTATCTGTGTGATGCATGAACAGCCACCATCTCAACTTAAAGGGAGCATACTACAAAAAAAAAGTCACCTTCTGTGAATTCGAGGGGATACATTTGGGTGTCTGATGTCAAGAAATTAGTCCGGTACGCTCCAAAAACCTCTCCTTCAGTTAGCGTCTGCAGGGAAATGTTTATCATTTATATGTAGTTGTGCTTGCAAGTTTGCGTAGCCTGAAAGAGTTTAAACTTTTCTGCTTTTCTACCAACATAACTGATCAAAAGCGTGTCGTGAAAGAGAAGGCCCCTCCAGAACCTTCAGTTTCTCCTGCTGTAACAAATCGAAGGTCGAGAGCAAATCATTTTTCAGTATCCATCTTCGTTGTTAATTTTGACCCACTTTCCTGTAGTTTCTTAGGTCTCAAATGCTCCACCTCCATGTTTCACAGTAGGAACGTAGCATTGTTAATCATAGACCTACCAGGCTGATGTTTAGTTGCAGAAGAATCCCCCATTTTCCTCTTCTTAATAGAGGTTTGAGCACCGCTGATTGACATTTTCAATCTCTTGGAAATAATTTTATATCGTTTTCAATTATGAAATAGTCACGCTACCGTCTCTGAATTTCTCATATTTCTTAAACGGAGACCAAATCATTGGAAACTGAACATGACCTTTAGATTTAGGCATTTTCATGACTGTCACTACAATTTTACATACACTGAACTACAAAAATAAATAAACCGACATGCAATTATTTAAGAACAAGTGTATGAAATTGAAGTGGGGAGGGCCAAAATGGCGACGTGTGCGTACGAATTGGTGACGGGACGAATTGGCCCAGAGGTGACAAAAACTTCAGCCTGATTTAAACTTCCTAGTCCTCTTTACCGCATATAATGTGTGAAGCTTTCCATATTTTCATATAAAAAAAACAATTCAACAATTTGTAAAATGAACTAATCCCTCCTGCAACAAAGACCTGGGTGACGCCCAGAACTGTGTGAAGACCTTGGTTGTGCACGCTGGCAGGGACAATAAAACTCTGTGTCGGAGGCTGGCACCACCACCAGCAGATGAACAAAACAAATCTCACATTATGAGGAGAAGAAGAAAAACAACAACAAAGGTTTTGGTAAAGAAATTTAGCGACGAGACATCTCTGAAGTTTTCATATTTTGGAGGATTTTTCTAACAACAAGGATGCGAGAACTATGTTAATATTCCGCTGAAGAACACTTTCTGTCCGGTTTTCTTCTTCATCTGAACACACAATGCAAAAACCAGCTCAGTGTCGCCCTCTAACAGTCTATAGTGGATAAATGTAGAACTTTTAAGTGAAATACTGAACTAAAAATAATCTGTAAATGGGTGGATGCATGTCTATAGATATCTTCCAAGACCGTAGGGTTTTCTCATCAAAATGAAAACCTATGCATAAGAGCTATCCCATTTATATAGCTACAAATAAACCTAATTACTATTTATTTAAGGTTAATTACACAGTGAATAATATTTGAATGAATAAAACCCCAGTAAACAAGTCATGGTTTCTTGCACTTAATTTCTGTATAAATCTTTGTTCATCATTTTATTCTTTTCGTGATTTATGTATTATTGTATATTTTAATAAAGCCCTGTCAATGGAGAATGTCTGTCTCAGCAACATTTCTTTTACACTATAATAAGATAAAACATGGTATGTTCTCACTGGATGTCCGTTATGATCATTGTATGCAATGGAGTGAAATGTAAATGTTTGAAAACTGAGGAAATATCTCAAGATTGGTATATTTAGAAAAAATAAAACGCCTAAATCCAATATTATTACAATTTATTTTGAACCTACTCTTCATAAAGCCTCCCAAAAAAACATAAATTAAGCATATGCGCACGACAAAGTCAAATGTGGAATTTGTTAGCAGGCTGAGCAGAATTTAGGCTGGCGTGACACAGTGCGACACTTCACTCTAAGTGGCAGCCGGGTCTGATATCCACGCATGCATCTTTGAGCAAACCCTCACCCTCTGCCAGCAAATATCCCAAGACGTTCTACAATATTTATTCCAGGGGCAGCTGCTGATTTGATTAAGCACTTTGTGTAGATTACTAATTCGTTCATACACGGTTCACTTGCTGTGAGCTGGAAGTACGACACATCGAATTTTACGCCAGTAACGAAGATTGAAAGGCAAGCTTGTGCTAACAAGGTCCATAAACACAAGGGACAAGAGAAAGAGGGTGTGTGGAGGGGAGTGGGGGGCGCACATGGCCAGCCTCTTCATTTCACATATCTCTGCAGTACACCACACATATTTACATAGGCATAAACACAGGAGCTAATAAAGACAGGGAAAAACTTATTACAGCCCCAATTGTAGCTGCAGACTTCACACCCAAACGCCGAGAAATCACACACAACAATACCACCGTCGACACCTAATAAAAAACAAAAAGACAGTCGCACAGGGTCACACCACACCCACCATCACACCTATATGTAGTTTCAGAGCCCCGCCTCACAGCCGAGCTTTATGTTCCCAAAACACATTGGCCACTGAGAAAACATAAAGAGACAATCATCCTTTCTTCCCTTCTCACTCACACACTTTCAGACACGTCCAACCTAAAGTTGAGAAGAGAGGGAGAGGGAGAGAGAGAGAGAGAGAGAGAGGCGTGTGGGGAGATGATTTGTCCAGATGGCTGGCTGAGCATGAAACATGGCAGAGTAGAAAGAGAGAGAGAGGGATGTACCGTCGCCTCCACCCCCCTCATCCCCCGTTCAAACATCTTATCACATTAATACTCCACCACTCTACTTAAACAGCCTCCCTGAAACTGAAATTGACCATCAATGCGGTGTCATGTTAAATTAATATTGCCATCCACACAGGGGCAATGTGGCTGCTTCACATCCCAGATGAGACAGAGAATGACTAATTCATTTCCTGAGAGGAGAGAGAAACCTCATGCAATGTTTCACCTCACATATCGTGATGTCTTAAGCTTTTTTTTTTTTTTTTTACATGCCACACACTTTCTGCCGTAGCCTTCAGCCTTCAGGTTTGGAGGAAAATAAGAATAAAAACATGTCAATTTCACATGAATAAATGACTTTGTGCTCATGTTTGTTCCATTTCTCTTTGACACATGAGATTGCAAGATACCCGCATAAAGTTTATTTCAATCTCTTTGCCTTCCTTTCCATTATTTCAGCTTACAAATATCTTTTTTTTATTATTATTTTGCCACATAGAAATAAATGGATCTGAATTTTGGCACCAAGTCAGAAATATATTAAACATGATCCTTTATTGAAACGTTTCACCTGTCAGCACCAGAGTGTGAAAAGTGCACCCAGAGAAGCATTCTGCCTGCGTGTCGCCACATAGTTCCGTGGCATCTGCGAAAGGTTTCTGTACACAAAGCCAAGAATTTTTACATTTTTCTTTTTTTTAACGTGGCAGCATTTTTGGAAAAAAAAAACGCATGAAGTATGTTAATACTGCACTTCCACAACTGACAAACATGACAATGGAAATTAAATAATGATGCAATGGAGCCTGAAATATTTTGACATGTGGAGGACTGTACGAGTAAGCTGCAAAGGCGTCCTCCACTTCCCTTTATGCAACCTGGTAGCATGTTTTAACACATTCCCCCCTGCTGCCGAATGTTCATATATATATATATATATATATTTTCACCCAGCTTTCAGGCTATGGTTTTACAAAAATTCAAAATAAACTGTGGCACATGACAGTAACTTTGACAAATAAACTACTATAACTATGTATACAGACACAGATATTTAGATGGTAATAATATAGGCTTTGTAAGATTCTGATTGCAACAACTGAGTATAAAAGAGTCACACCTTTTTTTTGTGTCGCGTCACAGAAATTTTGCAATAAATTTGTCCAAACAAAAGGAAGAGACTAATGGACCTCAACGACTCTAGTTCATTGTTGGGAACAATTTTCCACTGGCTGCAGTTCCCAAGCTCTTCCACAGAGTTCAAATATTATATGCAAATATAAAACACGATAAAGTCCAAAAATCCTTCTGTTCACCAAAAAGAACAGGTTCTGTGTCCCATGGATGAACATGTGTTGGTTCAAACAAAAGGGTCTTTCAATGCGTAACCTGAAGCTGACTGTTTTTTTTTTGTTTTTTAACATAAAAAGCTGACATATTAATAGGAATGTATATACTTTTAAGCGCCACTATTTTTTTTATATCCATACAAAGAAATTGCCATTGTATTGGGTGCTTTTTTTTATTAGCAATTCTAAATAGAACCCAAATCCCACCCTGTGTGTTAACTCCCAGGCCTTGCATGTGTGCGCATTGCTTGAAGCCTCGGTCTGAGGTCAGACAGCTCGCTTTGGTGAAAAAGTGACCAATTTAGCTCAAAATGCTAATTCCAGCTCATTGGCAAAACGCAAGCCATGTGTACGGGTTTCCTTAAAGGGACAAATTGACAAATCTGTGTGCAGCCTCCTACCACCGTTCCCTGATTTCACTGATTAATCAAGTGAATAAAAACTAGGTCTTAATTAAAAGGATCCGGACGTGCTCCCTGCTCAGAAACTGGCAGAACCCCACCGTGCCGCTCCGCGGCCCCCGCGAACAAACTCTAAGAATGAATGGCCACACGTGAAAAGGTAAATAATTCACTGTAATGAGGGAATTTAGCAATAATAGCAACTGACATATGCTGTCAAAACGAGGAGAAATAAGGCTCGTCTTTGAAACAGAAAGCGCACATAAAAGTGGGGATTTAATCACCTAAGCAAGTCCACAGCTCTGTTGGATAAAAACAAAACAAACTGTTTATTTGAAACTTTAATGTGCCCTTGACTGGATGCCATCTTTTGGGACCTCAGTGTCACTACTTTCATTTTCTTAAGTAACACTAAGTAAGTGACCTCAAAACTCAAGAATTTGACACCGGGTAAAATTATGAATATGTGTAGGGTAACCATTAATATGAAGAGTGTAGAAGCTAAGCATTAATCATTGGGATTTAACCTCCAGTTTTCACAGCTTTAAGCCATTTGAGTTCAGCAGGAAGAAATCAGACTTTGGCACACGAGGAACCGTGATGTAGGATCTGTAAAATTAGATAAATTGTATTAATCTAGTACTACGGCATCATTTCCTCCAACACCCCCTTAAATTTAAAAACATTGCACTGGAATAAAATGTGCTGATGCCCCTTGAATTTCTGGGCTGAATCAACACAAAATCAGTCCATAATTGTGAGGCAATTATAGATTTGCAAATATAATTTGATTTCCAAGTCTTGCCACAGATTCTCAATTGAATTTGGGTCTGGACTTTAGCTCCCACAAATTCTTAAATACATTTTGTTTGACGATCCTCTCAAGGCTGAAGTTATCCAAGTTGGTGGTGCATCTTTTCCTACCACAATGTTTCCTAAAATACTTTTCTTCCACTCAGCTTCCTATTAATATGTTTGGATCCAGCAAGCTGAACAACCAGCAATAATCTTTTTTGGCATACCCTCTTTGTAGAGGGTGTGTATGACAGTCTTCTGGACATCTGTCCAGTCTATTGACTTAAAGACCACTTAGAGGGTCAAGAAACCTTTGAAGGTGTTAATTAGCTGACTAGGGTGTGACAACATGAGTTTCCAATATATTAATTATACTCTATATTCTAATTTTCACAAGGAGTTTTCATTATCTGTATGCCATAAGCATCAAAACTACAAAACATAACAGGGTGATTTTTTGACCTTGAGATTTATATAATTCGTGAGTTTCACCCTCTGAAAGGAGAAACAAAAAATATTTACCTTTTTCATGATAATCACGTTTTTTTTTGGTTTTTTTTACTTTAGCTAGGCAGTTATGCATAAGGTAAAATCAACAGTCAAGACAAACTTGGATAAATAGTCAGTATAGAGGTTAGCTGGTCAGCTAAAATACCCATTCAGGCCATCCACTGTCTAAAAGTGGAAACCTTCCTTACTTTATCTGACTCTAAAAGGAGGCTTCACACGCCCACAAAGACACATGTACGCACACACAGTAAACACAGAGCACGGACTTCAATTAAAGTCCCATTAAAGTTTAGCCTGAAAGGGGGGATGGACTATGGGAGGCAGAGAGGGGCATTTATTGATGGCGCCCTCACATCTCGTTCCTGCATTAAGTTGATTTTAAAAGCAATTAATACACACGGTCAGGGAAAAGTAATGGAGCGCCCCGTGTTCTTAACCTGCCGGACGTCTCCCAGCCGAAGCCCTGACCAATGCAGCCCTGCTTTGCATTATAAATGACAAGATAAATCCTAATGGATTGAGGATAATCAGCTAGCCATGAAGGCTGACATACACACACACACTCGCCAGGCATACAACCCCTTTCTCTCACACACACACACACACCCACCCCCACACACACACACATATATATGCGCAAACATGGACATACAGACACCAGGGAAATTAAAGGCTTTGAATATGTCTGCATTGATTATTTTAAATTATTAGCCCACCTCTCTTTGGACCTCCAATGCTTTTAGCCTAAGCTTTAACACATTTACAGAGACTTATTGACTATAATTACAACTGAGTCTTGGTAATGGACACATCAATTATGAGTCGCGCATGTCTCTGACCAAGCGTTGCTCAGGAAATCCCAATCTGGGGTCCATTAGCGTCTCTCCTGTTGGTTTGAAGCTCAATCAGTCTTTACCTTCACCTCTACAAAAAAAAGAACTATTACCTGGCTGAAGTAGATAGTGGCCTTAACAATAGCCTAAGCAGCCACTGAAGGAGTCTGTTTCATCCTACTTAATGTTGTTGCATCTATAAAACAAAGGCCTAATCACTAGACACTCACTAAAGCAGATTATTGTTTTGACATATTCAGGAAAACGTGTCACATATAAGTGCTCACCAGACTTCCATAGAGCAGCATATGTAATCTGTATCAGTTACAAGAGGTTTTAATAATGTATGCAGCTGCAAAGTAGCAAATTTGTAATAATGCATATGTAATGATGTTTTCAAATCAAGCAACTAAACTATGTGGTTCTACTAATAATGATATGCATGTTTTCACAACATGTTCAAAGTAGGAGAGTGAGTTGAAGATTCAGTGAGTGAGTGTGCAAAGACGAGCTCACATACCGGTGTGGGTGCGAATGTGTGCCAGGAAGGCCATGGAGTTGCTGCTCTTGCACACCTTGCCGCAGTATTTGCATACACTGCCCTGATTCTCCTCGCGCTCGCGGTTGATCTGCTCCGTATCCTCCAGCACGTACTTGTTGACCTCCCGCAGGAGCTCCTCGTGTTTCTCCTTGATGTGGACAAACAGGTCCTGCTCCGTCTCGAAGCGGTCGGTGCATTTCACGCACTTGAAGCTCGCGCCCCCCTCGGGCAGCTCCTCCACGCTGTTCTGCTCGTTGCGGAGATGGGCGGCGCTGGAGAGGTGCTGGTGCAGGTTGCTCTCGGTGTAGAAGGACTTGCCGCACACCAGGCAGTGGAAGTGTCGCTCTTTGGACGGGTGCTTCATTGAGATGTGGACGTTGAGGCCGCTGAGGCCGTCCGCCATGAAGCCGCAGTCCTCGCAGCGTATGCGGGAGTTGCTGCCTTTGGCTTCATCCCTAACCTTCACCTCCTTGGGTTTGAGCTTTCTCACATATGTGGAGCTGGGGGATATGACGCTAGATATTGGCCCTCCAGCCAAAGATATGACAGGGGCCTCTCCTTCCAGTCCCATACTCTCTGCCAATGTTACCTCTTGCTCTGCAAGGGCCTTAAAGGAAACAATACTGGCATCAAACGGGGGAGCTTTGGACATTTGCATATCAACAACCGCTACATCTTCCTTTGAAGTCTCCTCTCCTGCTTGTGTACACTCTAAATTCTTATTCTCTTCATGTGCAGACTCATCTAAAGGAAGTTCGGCTGAAGCCTGCTGCACAGTCATCTTAGCTGTCTGGTTGGTTGACTCTGGTTCATTGTCAGCCGACGATGTATTAGTTGTCACTTGCATTAAATCTTCACCTCCAGTTCCACCAACCACAACACGAACAATCTCTGTAGTGACAGATGGCGCAGCTGGATCTTGCATTTCCACACATGGCCTGTCAATGTAACAAGATCCCGACCAATCTGAGGGGTTTGGATGTTCACAGCCAGTGCTGGAGTTCTGCCCAGGAGGCTCATTGATCTCTGTCCCTTTTAAAGGATGTTCTGAAGCTCTTTGTTCTTTGCTCTTTTGATGTTCCAGGTATTTCTGACTCTTTTGTTTATGCTTCTCTGTGCTAGCATGACGATACATTTCCCTACCAGTAACGGCATAGTAGCTGCATGCTAGACAAATGTACTCAAAATCTTTGGTGTGCTTTCTCTTGACATGGAGATGGAGGGATGGGATTGACTGGGCAACAAAATCACAAAGACTGCAAGCATTAACAGAGTCATACTTGCTTTTTTGCTGGCTTGTGTCAGACTCAGTTTGGTCTTCATCTTTGCGTTCTCCAAGAAGTTCCCCATCCTGTTCTTGCTTTGCGTCAGTAGGATGTGTGCCAGTTGCTGGTGCGCTGGTTGGCTCAAGCAATGGCGCACTGGAGTCGGCCCTCGCCGGGCTCTTACTTGAACTCTCCTGTGCTCTTTTCACATGCTTCTTAGTAAAACAGTGACGATCCATATCTCCCTTGGTAACACAGCTGTAGTTGCACAAAGTGCAGCTGTAGCCATAATCTTTGCTGTGTTTGCGGCGAACATGAACACTGAGATTAGTGGCATTGGACACAACCAGGCCACAGTATCCACAAGTAGTAGAAGACCCTTGTTTTGGTCTTCCTCTTTTCTTTCTTGGAGGTTCAAGCTCCGAATCTTCTTCCTCACTCAGCAAAGACTCGGCTGCCTCTGACAGCTCATCAGTTTTCTGTTGTTCTTCGGTCAAAGTAGTCCCCTCTTCTCCAGGGACCACCTGATCGAGGTGACCCACAACTGCATCATCTCCTGCACAGTCTCTGCTAACCTTCTCAACAAACTGTTCAAATGGAGAAGCTTCTGAGCTTGTCTTTACTTTCTGTTGCTCCAAATGGCCATTCGACGACAGGTGAGAACTCATCCACTCTGAAGTCGCTGCAAAGAAGTTGCAGACTTTGCAGCGGAACCATTCTAGGGCGGGGTGTTTATCACGAGTGTGCCTTTCCAGCACTGCAGTGCTGCCCACCCTGAAATCACAGATTGGACATTTCAGCTGGAACCTGCTGAGAACACGCTTTGGTGCCACTTTTGACGGTGAGGCCTTTTCAGTGTTGCAGCTCTCCGCGGCTTCCTCCGATTCGCCCACGTTCTCCTCCGCCTCAACTAAAAAGACAGAGAGAGATATCCTTCTTTTTAGTCTTTCTCAACAAGTACTGGTCATCAGTACCCAATATTAATATTTAATTCACTTAAAAATGTAATTCACCTGTATGGTTGAGGATGTAAACATTTTCATGGATGAAATGTCAACTGTGAACAGGAGATAAGGGAATACTCACAAGTTAAAGGGACATCTTTGGCATGGTATCTCTGGATGTGGACATCAAGAGGAGCCTTGTCTCTAAATTCATGTCCACAGTAGTTGCAGGAATAAATGATCTTAGGTTTTGGGGTTCGTTTGCTCACTCTTCTCTCCTGAGCTGTGTTAGTCTCTTCTTGGTCTAAATCTGGACTCTGGTTTTGTTCACCATCGTCTTCCTCAGTTTTTATGGTGGCTTGCTCTTGGACTTCACTAGCATTAAAATTATTTACCTTTTCTTCATGAGGTCGAGGATTTGTTTCAATGACTTTCCCATGTTTTCTTGTATAATGAGTTTTCAGTGATCTCGGGTACATGGTTGAGAACCCACAAACTTTGCAAACGTTCTCCCCGCCCTCGCGTCCACCGTCTGGCAATGGCCTCTCAGCACGTTCTTCCGCTGCCTTATCGAGTTCACCAGTGCTACCAGGGGAGACCCCTGTGGTTTTCTCCATCTCATCTGCCTGCACCCTCACAAAGTCGTTTTCAGCTGATTTGCTCTCAGCATCCCCCTCTCCTAATTCCAGGTTTTTTTCCATATCATTTCCTGTTATAGTTTCGCACAAATGTGAAATCCAGTGGTATCATCAAAACCGCATCAAAATCCTGAGGAAAAGAACAGAAATACAATATCGTTTATATGCGGCATGTCCAACTGTCTAGAATATATTACTGCATAACAGTTAATACCAACTCCAAGATCGGATGTAGCTCTCAGAATGAGTTTGTATGTAGGTCATAATGTCCGATGACAATTGACCCTGTAATTTCAGAAGTGATATGTCTTTCTTTTAATAAGATCAATGTGAATTTTTTTTTTACATATTTAAGAATTACCATGAATTACACGTTCATTTCCTACAAAAAACATTACTTTCATGTAAATATCCCATTTTTGACTAGTGTTTGGCGTGTACAATTTTGAAAAAAAACTCACATTCCTTTTTGCATTTTTATTTAAAAATCTAATCTTTGTGGCCCATGACTATCGTCCTCTTCACAATTTTGGCCTGCATGGCAAAAAGTTTGGACACCGCGGCCCAAGTTTATGTGAAGAGGTAAATCCAGTTGTCCGTCTGGCTAAACATGAGTAAGTGTCGCCATCTAGTGTTAATAGACACTAACTGTTACATAACAGGTTGTTGTTTCTAAGAATTAAAAGGTTTCATTACATCGCTATCATTATTATCTGAGTGGCCTATAAGTAACAAATTACCACTGTAGGTAGGTAGGATTACCTACCACTGTAGTCCTACAGTGGTAATTTGTTACTTATATCACAGATTAAAACATTTAGGTAAAGTCTGAATTGTTGGAGTAAATATGATTGGTAAATTTGATTGCAGAATATTCAACATCTTATGTGATTTAAAAATAAAAAAAGATTTACAAACCATAATATTAAGCAAACATGCAATCTTAATGATTGTTGTTACTTATGAAAACATATTTAAAGGCAGGTTTCTATTTGGTTCTTAATTGAGTTATATTAATGATATAAATATTGTAAATTCAATTATATCATTTTTTATAACCTGTTTATTTTAGGGGGGAATTTATTCTCTGAGATGTTTGTTTTTAATTCCTATATAGTGAGAACTGATGGGTGGATTAAGAGTATCCGTGAAAATCAGTTTGCAAATCTTGATCCCAGTTTGGATCTATGTCTGTACTTTGACTAAGCCATGCTAAACACGTGCTATCTAGCTTTGGCTGGACGTTTAGTGTCATTCTCGTGCTGAGAGGTGAGCCTCTGTCACAGTCTCAGCCAGGTTTTCAAACAGGTTTTTCTTACACAACTAGCCACATTGACGTTCTCATCAGACTTCTTATGATTCTCCCAACAGAGCTGTGGATTTCTGCAGCTACTGACAGTTATCTTCTCAGATTAATGCACACCTTACCTGGCCTGTCAGTTAAATAAATAGTCAGTGGTTTTGTCTCAGTAGGTTTGAAGTTATGCCATACTCTATCCATTTTCACAAACATGGCATGTTTTATAACTTCTCTGCCATGCTCCTTGGTCTCCATGATGCTGTTTGTTCACCAGTTGTCTCTAACAAAACTCAGAGGTTCATTCTAAGATTAAATTACACTTCAGTGGACTATGTTTACTTATTAGTTGACAGGTTGCAGAGGCAGTGGTGCAGTTGGTAGCAATTTTGCCTTGCAGCAAGAAGGCTGTCAGGTTAACTGGTCTCTCTAAATTCTCCCCAGGTGTGTGTGTGTGTGTGTGGGTGTGTGTGGGTGCGTGTGTGTGTGTGTGCATGGTTGTTTGTCCTGTCTGTCTCTGTGTTGCCCTGTTTTAATCTGAAGTAAATAGGGCTGAACATAATTCAGCTATGTGCTACTTTGTGTTAGCATTTTCCATACAATTCTTTCACCTTTAAGTTTTTGGTGATGAATATTTAGGGAACTATAACTGCACAGTTCAAATGACACTTCAATGGGCATATGTATGTATCCTACTAGTATTAATGTGTAATTGTACACTTTTGTATGTATGTTTTTGTATTTTCAAACCTTGGCCATTTGGCAAAGCTTTCACTATTTTGTCCACAGTTTAGGTTCTGTATCCATGTCAAAATACATCAGGTAGGGACAGAAAACACTATTTTCTACAACTGTTGCATGCTATTTTAACAAGCCAAAGACTGGGGATTTACCATTTATCTACTTATTTTTTTTATTTCATTTCCTAATTTAACGTCTATATTTCCACTTTCTAAAGTGACCATCCAGCTGGGGGTTTTTTTTCTAACTGCTAACATTAAACAAATGCATGACAATGTTTGTGCTGCTGTCTTTACACATTTTCTCAACATGTAGTTGCTCTACTCTACTGGCATCAAAATGGTGGGCTTACAAACAGACTGGCCACAAATCTACATCTGACCAACCCACAGTGCCAATACAAAATAATACATTTCGAATGAGTCCATTTGTGCTTAGAAGTTGAATTAAACTAATGCAACATTTTTGTATCCACAAATATAAGAAAAATCTAGAAAACATAGCTTAACAAACATTTCAAGAAAGCCGAAAACTATAAACCACATTTTATATTGACAATGACATATCAGCTCCATCCACTGTGCGTGTGGAATAAAGGTGGAGGCAACAAATCTTCAACGAAATCTTATAAAACTCCTGGTGAAAGTAGATTTTCCGACGCCTGTCTGGATAATATTTGAGGAGACTAAATGTTGTCCAAACGGACAGTGAAAGGTTTAGTTTTAGAAAGATAGCTGCGATGAGAGGAGCTACAGATATAGATGCATGCAACATCTTATGTCCTTCATATTTTACAAAACTACTTAAAAACACAGCCAAGTTGTTCATTTTGGCGGCTGACTACATTAAGTTTGACTTTTTGCTTCCTAACTAGCCCGGCAACATTAACTGAAAGTCGTGTTAAAGTTAGCCACAGATGATTATAAAACGTCTAGACCAGAGAAAAGCTATAAAAAACCATTCCGCAAGGTGAGACACTTTTGGAAAAACCCATATATTTGAGGGTTCAATAGTTTATGCCCCCGTGTCAGAGTAAAATTAGGCAGCATTGCTGAAGCTAGAGTCTGCTGCTAACTTGCTAACTAGCAACACGTTCCTCTACTGTACTTTCACAGACTCACAGCGCGTCCAATGAAATGTCTTCCTCGGCTATGCCAGCCAATCATAGCGGGGCTAAGGCGGGGCTAACAAGCTCGAACGTTTGGAAAACGACGGCAGCACAGAGGCCCAAAAAGGAGGCTAACGTCGACCTCTGAATTAGTCACCCATATAGTCTGAACAGCACGTTAAAACACCGTATATACATAAAGGTCGCCAATTTAAACGCAGTTTGAGTAAAAATATGGACTCAATTTCATAAATCAAGCGGACTTACCCCTTGTTAGGTGAGTGTTTCCGCGGTGCGCGCTTTTTTGCTGCTAGACACAAATGGCGTACCGTAGCGTGAGCGGTGCGTCACAGAATTAGAGGCGGCCTTGTTGTCCCCGGGTTTTTTCTACATCAGCTGGTAGACCACGTGATGCATTTTAGTACCGTGGGAATATTGATTAAAGATGCCCGTTAAAACATCTTAAAACAATTTAGCGCAAAAAGGACTTTGCATTTTGCTTTATAAATACATTGACAGTGAATAACTGACGGATAATAAAAGCTGAAAACGTACCGGAAAAGAAAGGAAAAATATGAACTTATTACTCATTTTTAATTTGGCAATTTTTCCAACGATAGAATAAACAGGCGGTCTTCATAAAATAAAGATGCATCAACGTTTTAAATATCTGTCTAACCTAATCCAGGGAGCATGTAGTACAATTCGAAATAATAAAAAACACATAATAAGTCTGCGCAAATTTAAAATAAAATTTAAAAAGCACAAATAGTCATATTACCTAAACATGATACCACAGAAATATTCATTTGTTCACGTATGTACATGTACATGGTTTCAAAAATTGAGAACATTTTAAGTTTTACATTTTAGATTTTTTTTATTTATCTATTTATTTTGCATTCAAAACCTATGTTTAACAGTTTTTTCTATTGACAACCACCCATAAACTCTGTTCTAGCTAAATTTCAAGTTTTTTCTAAGAACATTTGATTTTGACTTTCTTTCTTCTGAAATGCACATCCATTACTTTTTTAATTAAATCTTATTCTCAAAGATTTAGAGCATGAACAAATACAATGAGCAATAACAACCAAGGACATTTTTTGTGTGCAATCAAGGATAAATTTCACTTGGAATTCAATAAAATGTACAATACCTACTTTGTCATCCATTCGCTGGACTAAAAATATCCAATTTTCTTTTCTATCCATTTTATTTATTTGGGGGTTTTTTGTAATAAATTTTATATTATTCCATAGTGTAGCACTAAAAGGAATAAAATTGTGTCTGCACAACAAAATCCAATGGGAAAACTATAGTAAGATTTAAACACTTAAATCGTGTTATTTACATACACTGTATAAAAAGACACTTTTATACTTTCTGTCTGATCAGAAAGTATAAAAGTGTTGGCTACAATGGTTTGGGTGTCCTTCCACTGGATTCTTACAATAGTTAAGTGGAATCTTTGCCCATTTACAGGACTTTAGTTCCTTTTGGGACTAAAGTCAGGGTTTTTTGATGGCCACCCCAAAACATTGATTTTGTTCTCCTCAACCTCCTCTGTATCTAGTTTTTCAGTATGAAATGGCTCATTGAACATTTGGATGACCCATATATGCCCACGCTTCACCTTCCAGGCAGATATGTTGATATGTTTTGTCAATATTTCCATATAACATCCTCTCGTTATGATATTATCTGTTTTGTGTAGTGCACAAGTCCCTCCTGCTGTAAAACACCTACACTGCACAATGCTATCACCACTGTACTTCACAGTCGGGATGGTGTGTTCAGGGTTACTGACATCGCCGTTTTACCTCCGCATAAAAAGGATGATTGGACATTCTCCGTTTATACCTGTATACCTTTGATTTATTTATTTTTTGGATATAAGGTGCTGCCGAAAACAAATCCACAAGTTTGCCTCCAAAGCCATGACATCATCACCTGGGCTTTTCCAAATTGCTCAAAGGCATAGTAATGTAAATACATGTAAACTTTGGAATTTTGAAGAAAAATAATTATCTCACTCATGATTTTGAGGTTCAACAAATGATCATTTTGGTCATTCTGAATCACCTAAAACAGAGAATGTTTACACTGAATTAATGTCAACAAATGGAAGAAAGGTTTTTATGCCTTCTTATGCAGTGTATGTGATTCCAGTTGTCTATAAAAAATAGTTTTACCTTTCCTAAAGAGATGTTTCTAACTAGTTGTAAGATTTTGAAACGAGAGTAAAAAAATAAATACAAATAAAACAAGGATTGACTTTCCTTTGCTTTACACTCTAAAGTTTAGTTTGTGTGCTATACAGAAACACTGTGTGTGAGAGAGAGAAACCCACTCACTGCCTGCGTAGTTTACATTTTTTTCTTTTCTTCAGATGGTCAAACCTTGATGAATCACCACTTCTATGTGACACCCAGCATTAGCTTTATGGAAACACTTAAGATGGATTAATTCGTGAGCATTAATTGATTAAGCAGTCCGATGAGTCAGGAGGTGATAAATGATACCGACCCCAAATGAACACACAATTTGTTTTTGTTTTTTTTGCAGTAATTCGCTTTAATTCATCACAGTCAAATTTATATGACATGGATGGTTTGAAACACAACTGACCTCCTTCCTCGTTTTCCATTTTTCACCAGGATTTATCATAAATTTTTCTCCATTAGTTAACTTTTAAAAGAGGCAGACTTTGGTGGGTGTTTTTCTGTACCGTTGAAATTTGAATATGAATCTCTTGAATTTTGATATATATCTTTGTTTATCTTATTCAATTTAAATCCCACAGAGAAGCAGAAAACAAAAATCCGACATTTATGTTTCTAAATACATTTCAAATTGGTTCCATGTGACTACTTTAATCCTGCAAAAACTTTGTTTTTCCAGCCATTCAAAATAGATTAATTTGCTCCCACCAGTCAATATTCAGGAGGTCAGATAAAAAGAAATTCAACATGTTCACTCTAAAAGCTGCGGGCTTAAAAACAATCTGACTTGGATCATTTTAGTATCACAATTACATACAGAAGGGAAGATCTTGAGAGATAAATTTGAATCTGTAGAGGATTGTTGCCTCCTTAGTGGGTCGCCAGATACACTGCTACATGCCACAGCCCTATTTGTTATTATAAATAGTTGGGTTGACCAAGCACAATAGGTTAGGCTTTTAGAGAAAAAAAAAAGTGTTAAAATAACTAACATCTAGTGTTCAGGATACCAAAACGGGAACTGTTAACAATAACTCAAAACCTGAAATACTAAACAAGTAAAAATCAGCTGCAATGGCGCTAAAAACAAATAATGTTGTAATACAAAAACAAACTCAAGCTCAAAATAAATACAACTTTTGACTTTACGGCCAACTCTTCGGTGGAAGTGTGAACAGTCAAGCTAGCCTTCTCTAACACGGCAGGTAAAACACTAATGTTGTCCTAGGTAAACAAACGATGTGAAAAGTCATTAACACAACACACATTTTTTATACTTTGTGGCAGGGTCAGTGATGATACTATGTCTTGTATCAACTTTAACGCAATATAATTGGGTCACAAATTAGACCAAACATTTGCTTAAAACTTCACAAACATCTGTCCAAACAACATAAAAACTACCAATTGGGCTAAATAAATAAGGCTGAAACTTTTTGTCTTTTATAGTTAAATCAGATCTAAACCTCACTAGTTCAAGGTAAAACTAGTTCCTTTGTTTCAGTTTTTTTAACACAACTAATCATGTGTCAAATGAATGAATGTTTGTCCATTTGTTTATGTTTAATAGGTATTTTCACAGTGCAGGGCAGAACTGCATACAGTAGGAAAAGCACATGTGGTACTAATAATGTTGCAGCTCCATAATAGGGTTTCAGGAAGCCATGATAGTGAATCAGGGTGTGTAACACCGGGACACTAAAACATATCTGACTAAAAGGGGTCAAAGGTTGCAATCTTATTTCGACATTTAAAAACTCTGAACTGCGGCTGTCCGATTTTAGTTCGCGTGTGTGCCCTGGGGTAGGATGAAATTACACGTTAATCATCCATATTACGCTATTAAGTTACGACAAGTAACCTGAAACCAGGCACTTCTAATAGGGCAGATAAACTGAAAGCACATGTGTAGGTCTGAAGGGCCTTCATCAGTCAGACTAATCTTAACGTTGAATCAAACCGCACAAGTTCGCCATGTCCATAACGTCATGTTGTCACTTGGCTACTGCAGCAGCCGAGTGACAACATGGCGTTGCCAAATTCACTGTCATGTCTTGGTGCAATGACAATAAAGAAACTAAGTCTCTTCCTCATGTCTGTAACATCATAAATGCTGCTAGAGTGCTGCTTGAGAGTTTATATGCCATCATCATCAGTTTGAGTGAATTTGGGAAAAATGTTTTGCATAATAACAGTTTTATGATCAGATCAGACAAAGACTGAGCTGTTTGGCATCAATGACAACAGCTACCTTTGGAGCATTCGAGGTGGAATATTGAAGGCTACATTGAAATGATCTACATTTCACGATGGCCTAAACATGGACATGGACAAAACTCAAGTCTTTATTTTTAAATGAATGCAAATGTTAACATTATGCTGGAAGGGCAAATACTTCAAACTGACGGACTGAGGTTCCTGTATATGCAAACAAATCAATCACCTAAAATAAGCTCAATTATTTCTGATAAGAAGAGAGGCCAAATATCCAGTCTTATCTGCGCAGAGGCCTACAAAAAGCATGTGGTTTCTCTCCAACCTGCTGGCAGAAATAGATTTAAACAGTTTTGGTGTTTTATATTTAAATCTGCATAAATAATTTTGACCTTATCCAGAGTAGAGAAAATTAGCAATAAATGTGTCTTGGTTAATTTAATTAAGAATGTTTTGTGAAATTATTCAATACTAGAAAAAAAAAAATTGGTATAAATTCCCGACATTGCGTTTTGAAGTTAAGTTGAGCCCACCAGAGGGCGCAATGGGACCACTTTCTAACACTCTGGCTATCTTGAGACCACAGCTGCACATTGTGTGTATCTGTTGCTATGGGAAACTGCCTCTAAATCCGTTTTTTTCAAAAATGATCTGCTGAGAGGCTAATTGTCGCAGAGCAAATGCTGTTACTGTGATTTGGGGAATAAAACTGCAGTAAGGAGAGATGTAGCTGCCTCTCAGACACGCAAAGTGAGAAGATGTTTGTCCAAACCTGAGATTGACAACCGAAGGACCCAAAAAATGAAACCTGGTTAACATAGAGAGCCTTTGTGGATTTACTTGTCATTGTCTGATTTCACCAGGTTTCTTGTCTTCCACCAATTTTCAGCAGGAAAACTTCAGCTTTTCTCAACAGTCGAAAGGCCAGGTACAAACTGGATATCCACCCTTATCATTCATCACAAGGCCAACAGCGTCAGTGTCAGAGCATTAGCAGGAATGTTGAAGATTTTTTGCAGACAAAAATGCTATGCATTTTTCCTTCAGCCCTACTGACTCAATACTTCTTTGCAAAGCAGCTCGAAGTCAACCAGATTGAATGCAGGGTGTCTGTCGACAGCCTTTTTCAAGCCTTGCCACAGATTCTCTGCTGGATTCAGCATTGTGCTCAGTCGGTCCTCAAGGGCCTGCGTGCTTCAGACATTATCCTGGTTCCACACACCTGAATCAAATGAATGGACCATCAGCAGGCTCCTGGAGAACCGGACGCCATGCTGAGGAGCTTATTCGAATCAGCTGTGTTGGAGCAAGGACACATTTCAGGCATGTAGATCTCCAGCCCCTTGAGGAGTGCATGCGGACACACGGCTGGTGTAGAATACCACAGGCCGGCCCAACGCAACTTAACTAGGCCTTGATTGAAACAAGGAGTGTTTATCTCCAGTTTTAAAGGCACAGGTATCCGGTAACTTTTACATGTGTTTTCAGTCCAAACACACTTGGACGTAATGACTCAATTACTTAGTAAGCATGCGGTCAAGTTATACAGAATTCCACTGATAAGCCAATTATTTGATCCGAGTGCTCTGAAGGTGAGACGCATCTAAAGGTTACGGAACGCTGACTGCGAACGGCTGGATCTCGACAGTCGACGAGCCTCCGCCCCAGTGCGTTGTTGCCTCTGGCAGATTTTCTTCCACGGTTGCTTTGTATTTAACTCGAGCCATCTTCCCATTTGGCCATGTCCTTTGCTGTAGCTGAAGGATTGCATCCCCACAGATTTACGCATTGTTTTTTTTTTTACTTGTAGGGCGACTGTTCAGTCCTGGCGTCATCTGACCAGAGCAACTTCTCCTACATGTCTGCCGTACCCTCTATGGAGATTATGAAAAATGTCTTAAAAAGTTTCTCTCCTCGGGCCTCTCGTCCATCAGAGGCCAGGTTCGTGGAGTAGAGGATTAATAGTTTTCCAAGAAACAGATTCGTAGCAACATCTTGAGAGTTACCAAGGAACTTCCAGCTGCTTTTCGGCTCAATGTTTTCCTTGCTCAGCCTGTAAGTGTAGATAATTGGTCATATCTTAGGAGTTACGCATCAACGTTCTCCCTGGCCTGTCCACGATTTTTCTTGTTCTTCCTGATGCTGTTTATCCTTACACAGCATCACTATTATTAAAAGAATCCCACATTTTCAGATTTTTCTTCCCTTTTTAAATGTTGCAAAAAAAAAATTTCTGCAGTTATACACTACTTTATGTTGGTCTACCACACAAAAACCCAACAGAGTCGGGTGAAAGGAGTATAAAAATTTGGCAATACACTGAGATCATGTCCTAGGAGTTGTACCTGTTCTTTGTACTAACGTTGGTTTCTTTCATTTTCTCTGACTGATTTATTGTAGTTTTTAATGCATGGGTCCCCTTTGTAGCTCATTTTGCAGATTTCTCCCAACTGTAGTAAACACAGCCACAAGTGGATGGCATGTCGGTGACATTCCGTCAGACTAGCGTCTAAATCCCTGCCAATCAACTTCTGACATTTTCTCCGGCTGATCAGAGCCAAAAACACTGGCTGAAACACGGCTCGGGTTTCTGCTGAGCCTGAATGAAGACATCTTGCTATCAAAGGAACTTAAATGGAATAAGTGCAGCGGATTAGAGTAAAATTGAACTGAAAGGAAAGAGAGGACTTTTTTCTCTCTATCTTTGGTGATAGTGGCTTCACCTGACCAAGAAACATTTGGGGAGAAACAAAACTCCCGATGCTGCTACGGAGCAAAAATGCATATCCAGAGTTTTTGATGATTAATTAAAATCCGACTTTCTGTTCTGTGTTTACGGGGCGTGTCTGGGTTGAAATAATCTGATGACACATTCGTAGGGGAAACTGCTTGGTGCTCTGGCAACATATACAGCAACACGTGCAAGACCCACAGCTGCAAGATACTAAAAGGTCCATCTCACCCCTTGCACGCCCCCGTCGCTCCCTCTTAGAGCTCTCCGTCCTTGCTGGAATCATTACCTCATAGTGCATCAGGCCAAGCTGGGGCTATCACCTGGGGAGATCATGTGTGTGTGTGTGCGTGTGTATGTGAAAGTAAAAAGCAGAAGCAACTGTCTCCAAAACATGTCTGTTTAAAAATGGCATGTAAACACAGCAGGGTGGAGCACAGTGGATTCAATTTGTTGCTTTCCTTTTTCTTAGAATTTCCTTTTTCTGATGACTCAGAAAAGCAAAGCTTGTACAATAGAATACAAATCCAGTGTCTTGGGACTTTGTAAGCCCCTTATTTATGTTTTGTCACATCATAGATACAAATACATAGTTTCAAGTCATGCATGGTCTAGGATACATGGCAATCACTTCCACTCAACCCGTTTTAATATGACAGCGCTAAATAGAATCCAGACTTCATTCAGAGGTCACCAAATTTGTAACTTACGTGAAAAGAGTTTGTTTCTTTTTACTGGACTTTGAGAAAAAAAAAAAAGGTGAGATCCCAACACAAAGATGTACATGATTGTGGTTAGAGGAAAAAATACTATAAATTTATTCCTACAGTATTAAAGTAATTGAGCAGTTATTAAAAGGGAGGCGCTTAACTACCAATACTTTACTTCCTGTTTCCTATGGTGCAAAAGTGATGTCACGAGAAGGAACATATTACTCCTAATCACTCTTCAAAGTTCAAAATAGAAAAACCATCTACTGCTCCAGTAAGGTAAATGCATATTAATCTTCATATAAAATGAAACACCAACAGGAAAATAGCTACTCAGCTAATGTTGCTCATATCTACGATAATAACAAAAACTGAAGGCAGAATGAGGACCCAAGTTTAGATTTGATAACACACTGGAGGATAGTAACTTTTTCAGTGTTTCAGTGTTTTTATTGCAACTGCAATAAAAAAAAAGAGAGGTTATTTTGAACTTTGGGGCACATCTTTGCCGGGGATGCCAACAGAAGACGATGAAACTGTAATACCCTGATGTTTGCTGATCTCTAGATTCACACATGGCGAAAGATTGAAATTGTTATCCTGAATATGGATGCGATTATTGTTATTCTTTTCTTTTTTCTTTTTTTTGCAGATAGTACACGACGTGTTTGAAAGAAGGGGAGATGAGGACCTTTTGCGGCAGATGTTGACATTAACAAAATCCATAAAACAGGGAGCATAACTCAACACATTATGACTGCTGCCGGCCATGTAAACATCCTCTGCACTGATTCTTTTGAGAGTGACTGTGTACAACACCCGTCAAACAGCCGTGATTTAAATTTCAGTGCTTCCCCAGGCCCACCCAGAGAGACCTGAGAAATCCGACGGAGGCTCGTTCTCCTGAACATCCCTCACTGTACTGTTTATCAGTTCCCCGGTCTTACCTAAACTATTGTCTGCATCCTGCGGATTGGTGACCCAGTTTTCGTACTTCGCGCCAGCTGCACCTCATGCGACCCCCACCGCCCTCCCATTTTCGTTGACGGGAGCCACGTCAGATTCAGTTTTAATTTAATTTCCAAGTCATTTTTGGTCCCGTTGCCACGGTAACGGCCACGTGCCGTCACCGAGCTCTGTGTCTTTAAACTCAAGGTCTATCGTCGTAAAAAGACGTGGACAAGGCCACGACTTTGATTAGATACCATCTGATAAGAAGGTATCTAAATAAATTAATAACTGGGAGTGTCTGAATTACACAAACTCATCTTCTGATGGGTGTGCTCAGGAAGATAACGCACCACAAATTAGAACTGAAAACATCTCCAAAGTCAATAAAGAGGGCTGTACCAGATACTAACAAGACAGCACTTGTACTCTCCTGTCTTAGGTGGCATTCACTGGAAACAGAAATTTATCTAATATTAAGTTTTGTGCGTTTTACTTAACTGAAGCATCTGCCTGTATGTAAGAAATGCAAGTTTGGTTGTGTGAACAACTACCTTTTTGCCACAAGGGTGTGTGTCCATGTTTAAGTACCAGTTGCTGGATACACACAGCCATTATTCATTGACTCATTAGTTGGATTTGTGTGTGTGTGTGTGTCTGTGGAAAGTTGGTCCCGTTAAAAAGAATATTTATCAGATTGAGGTTTATGATTTCATCACTTTCATCTCATTATTCAACCAGACTAACAATATCTAATAGGGGGTCCACCAAAGACGTGAAATGACATCGACCACTTCCAACGGTTGCCTCTGCAAGGCGGTGGGCTGATTCTGTCAATTTAGTGTAAGACTGGAATAAGTGTGGGGAGTGGTTGTTTTAAAGCGCCTCTTTGACCCGCCTTTTTATTGTTATTCTGCAGATCAAAGTAAAAGTCTTTCGTGTTTTTTATTACAGTGGGTCGGCGCATTGTTAAAAGACAAGCTTTTATGATGAAAAAGAAAAAACAAACTGTTACCCTGATCATTTAAATACTTTTTTTTCACATATAACCTGGCATTTATAAGGTTGAGTACTTTGATTCAGTTTCAGTATGCTGTCTCCTATGGTGGGATTTAGCAATATTTTCCCACTGTACCTTGCAGAAGATCTTCAAATGTATCTGAATGTGAGGCCATCTCTTGTGCAGAATCTTTACATGAACAACTAAACTTTACGCCTCGTTCACCTGAGTCGCTGTTATGGATGCTAGGTGTCCCTCTTATAAGACTGAATGCTGAAATTAAATCAAAGAGTGTTTGATCTTTGTTTTCGTTTGAAAATGTCCAAACTTTTATAATAAAGTGTTTTGTTTTGCTTCTTTTCTGCAGACTTTTCTGTCCTTTTTCCCCTTTTTGTTCCTACAAAGTATATTTTTCAGTTGAATATCAGTTGACAGGATATATATTAAAAGGTGGAAAATGTTTTCTAAATGATTTATCATGTAGAATTTCTTTGCAATAAAAATACCTAGCATTTCACCAGAGAGAAAAATAGGACTCTTTAATCGTTTTGCATTAAACTGAACGGAGGAAACAAAAGTTGTTTTTTTGGGGGTTTTTTTTGCAGATTTGAAGTTGAGATGCTTGAGTCCATTGTGAACAGAATTAAATCGTCTGTGTACCCAGGACGTCCCAAAGTGATTTTTGGGGTTTTTTTCTGTGCAGATTTACAAAAATGCTTGTATTAATTACAGCGAACTACAACAAAATCTGGGCCTGCATTTAAACCAGTCCAGATGATTTCGCAACATGCTAAACAATCTGGCAGGATTTCAAAAAACTTGAGCATATCAGAGCTCCCTTTAAAAAAAAACTATCCGCCTGCAGCTTTAAATGTCTCAATGCTTTATATTTTTCTTTTAAATCATGGAGCTGATGAGTGTGTGCACGTGTGTGCACGTGTGTGCGAGGGTGTTTATGGTGTCATGACGTCTGCTGATGCTAGGGCCGAACCCAAGAAACCATTTAGAAGCTCTCCACCCAAACCTTCACACACATACACACACACTCGTAATTTCCAGTAAATGGGCCCTTAGAGTTCCTGAGTGTTTAGAAGTCCTCTCGATCCTTAACAGCTGATCTTCGGAGAGCTTTATGTTGTTGAATGCGATCCAAAAACTCAGTGAAACTCATTCAGGTGAGAATAGATTACTTTGGGTGTTTACATTGCATTTCTGATTCAAAGACCTGTACACCCCGATGCACTCACATGTATGAGAAAAACAATGCAGGTTGGACCAAGTCTGGATAAAAGAACACTGCTTCAGTAGAGTGTAGTAAAACTTTACTGGGATAGACATGCACCAATCCTGGTTCCTGCATGAATCTCTCCCTCCTTCTGTCGCCCCCTATTCTATTAAAATGAGAAAATGAAGATATGGGAAAGGATAAAGTGCTGTGTAATTCCATAACACATAACCTGCTGTTTCTATATACAGCACCAAGTTGAGGATCCCTTGCTCTGCATTTGAAAGCACATGCAATAAAGCAGAAAAAAACTTGTTCACCACAAAACTAAAAGGTAAATGATTTTTTTTATTTTGGTGCCCTCCCCATATCATGTTGGATCGGATTTACTGTCCATTTGGTCAAAGTCTTAAACCACAATTTACTTACAGACATGTAGAAAGAAAAAAAAAAAGCAAGAACCTAAGCTGAAATACTTTGCACAGCAAAACATTATATTGCCATGACAGCCTTAGATTTAGTTTGTACTTCAGAACGGTCCATGTTGGATTTGCTCACAAGTCCACTTCAATTACTGATGAGTAAATAAATTACTCATCAGTCAGGGTACATTGAAATGCTTTTGATTTTGTCTTGACAAATACATCTGTGCTACTATGACCGTTTTAGGATATGAAGGCGAGTACTTTGAGTTTAAACTATCAGTGTTCAAGACTTTTTTTTCTTTAAAGATGCCCTTCGTTTGGCAGTGTAGAATTCACAAATGAGTGCCAATGAGAAAACCAATAGATTTACTTTCAAGCGGAGTATTACGGCTTATACAGCTCTGGAAAAAAAAAATAAAAAATCAAGATACCACTTAAAATGATTAGTTTCACAAATTTTAGTTCAGTGTAGTGGGCTCTTCATTTTTTTCCAGAGCTGCTTATAAACGTTTTTAGAAACAGTTTTGGATTCCTTTCAAATCCAATGGACATCCAGATAGAAAAAAAACCAAAACATTCAGTGCATGGATGGGCTCAAAGTTACCTGGTGGCATTGTCACGTAGAGCTGCGTATCGTCTGCGTAGTAGCTATGGTAACTAATCCTATTTGCTGTTGTAACCTGAGGTAGTGGGAGCAAATGAGTCTACGTCTATGACTGCGGAAAGAGAAAAAAACAGAAACAAAAAGCAGAGATTTATGCATAATCTATCCAGCAGTCTCACACCTTTGAAAGATGCATCACTGCCCCAAAGTTTGACTTTATCCCCTCAGAGCTTCACTAAAACCTTTTGCACTGAAAAGTAAAGCAGAGACGATAACATCTTCTGCCGTTTCAGGGGTCGAAAAAGGTAAAATGATGAAGCTACGCTTTTAAAAAACGTTGATATCACATTGCTACATCTCTTTGGAAGGAAAATAGTGAAACAAAAATTCAGAAGCCTTTTTCTTATCTTTTCAAGATTTTCTGTTTAAGTTTTTGTCTTTCTACAGTTGCCCACCATAAGAACTCATGGCTACGGGTTTAAAAAGATTTGCCTCCAGGTTGACTCGAAAACAGCCTGACTGCTCGTTAAACAGGCAGCATCTGGAAGTAATTATTCCAGTGTTTTGCCGTCACCAGAAGTTAATTTGTTAATAAGGCTGCTTAAAAACAAAAAATACATGGCCTCATTTATAGATAAGCTGATGTGACTTAAACCAGTTGGTGAGTAGAATGAAGTAGAGGTGGTTTTTAGGTGCATTGCTCAGACGGTGGTGAGAGCTTTTGCAGTGAATGTCACCAAGTTTTTTGGAAAGCTATGCAACTTGGGATCATTACGAATAAAAATAGCTGACAATTGAGAAAAGAAAAAGAACATATAACGAAATGAAACTTTCTTTTGTTTTGGTAGTGTGCCTACAGAAGATGCGTATGGTTGGTGAGACCGTGTCACAGATAACTAGCATGCTAATCCATTCAGCTGGCCTCCTCATTGGTGTAATATACCAATTATTTGATTTTTTTTTTTTTAATAATTATATTCCGCTCAAATTGTATATATCACATTCCTAATCTGGCACAAGTGGAACATAATTAAATGGAGTGCTTTGTCAGTGTCAAGTCATAAAGTGAACAGCTAGATTTAGATAAGCATCAGTGAGGTAGTAACAAGGTAATATGTTACTTTTTTATTTAACATGATAGTATCTGATTCATGTATTTCTTAAATTTTCCCTCTTAACCCTTTGATACGACTCTTGTTTTTAATGCAGTATTTACAGCGGCACCAAAAACCAAATTTGCCAGTTGGTTAGGAGAAGTAGCTTAATTTAAAAGGATGACATGATTCAAAAGGGAATTGGGCAAAGCTATAAAAAGGAAATCTCTCCGACATGCCTTTGTTTTATTCCCAGAACCTCAATGCTGTGCTCTTGAATGTTAAAGCCTTTATTGCTCAACTGTGTTTAAGTGATTCAGGAGTTGAAAGGATGTTTTGTTTTTTTTTTTGTCTTTTTGTCTTTAGAAGAGAGCCTTTCTGAAGTAGCCGTGCAAGAACGTGAATGGAAATCATGTGGAAAAATGCCGGAAAATCTTTTAATGTGTCACCGGTCCTGCTTTATGCAGAGAGAACATATCGAAACGAAACTTCATGAAGGGAACTGGATCAAATCTGTTTCTGGGTTTTAGGATTTTATTGAGAACAGATTGTCCTGAAAGGAAAACCCCATCAGTAGTGTCCAAGATCCTTCCACTGGATCCTATAAAGAAACCCCTTCTGATCTGAGTTGTTGTGCAAATGCACATATTTAAGATCAACACTGACTTTTCTTTTTGACAAGAAAATTACAGACATTACAAAACATCTGTCGGAGAAAGAAAACAGAGATATTAGGAGCCGACTACAGACTAGATGAAACAGAGTACCCCGACTCCAGAGGAGGTTGGAGACGTAGACATAAAAATTACCCTACTTATTCAGTTTTAATAAATAATGTAGGAAACATTTTGATCTTCACGCCTTGATATTTCTTGCAGTGTAGAAAAGGAAGGTAAATTGTCCTTCCAGACTGTCCAGAGTGGCAGATTAGGTGAAACGAGAATGTTCTCAGAGGAGCCATAGAGATCAGGAATACACTCACTGACAGCATGTGTAGCGATGACGCAACACCATCAACATTCGTGAAACGGACCAAGAAAGAGCATAAAGTGGACTTTTCCTCTGTCATTCAACCTACAGTTCAGTTGACTTTATTTATTCAGACTCACAACTGTCAAGTTCTTGTACTTGCTCTGGATGGACAGTAGTTGTATTACCTGATGAACACTTTAAGAGGACTTTAGAGGACACTATGACATAAAAATCCACAAGAAACACAAGATCCAAGCCTGTCCACTGTAGTGACCTCTATGCATACAAGGGCAAGAGTCACATTCACCCATTCATTTATACACCGATACTAAGAGTGGTAAGCAATTTGGGGTTAAGTGCCTTGCCCAAGGGCATATTGCAGGAAAAAGCTGGAATCCAACCTACAACCTTCCGATAACAAGACGACTACTCTACCCACAGGACCAGAATCCTTACGTGGTAAATTACATGGGTCCAATGTTCCTTCTGCATGTGTGTTGAGATCTGTGTAATGTGACACATCAAGACAATCTCATTACTTTTACTGACTGTCAGACCTGCCTCTCATTTTCTTTTCACATTGAAAGAAGCAAATGAGAACTATACTTCTGTGATTCTGTGATCCTTCTGCCAGTTTCATTTTCAGTCTCAAGCATTCAACATGCAGAGATGAGTGAAGCCCCTTGGTAGCGCAGCATTAAGTCGTTGCTGCAATCTGAGCTGAATAGATTCTTTATCAAAGCTTATCTGTTTGATGAAATTGTGCATACTGCTGTATCGAATGTTTTGGTAGGGGTCAAGAAGTTGTATTTTTTTTTGAGTGGGACTAAAATTCAAGCAGGAACTTGGGAGTTTCAGGAGGATTTAATGGTAAAACAAAATGTAAAGTTATTTGTGTGATGGGGGTATTAGAAATGACAGAGGCTTTCTTTTTTCTTTTTGATATGAATGTGTCTGTGTGCACTTGAAAAGTTTCCTTCCTGTCAGAGGAGATCATTTGTACAGCAGTATTTTTAAGTCAAAACTCTGATGGACATTTGAAGCTTCGTAGACACACACACACACCCCCACCCCCACGTATGCCAAAACACACATACACACAATGATCTGAACACACTCGAGTGCACACTTCAGTCCTTTAGGAAAGAGGAAGTCCCCCGTTTCGTTCAACATCTGGAGCACATCCCTGGTTCCCAGGTTCCCTGGGTAGCACTAAATCATTAGCCAGCTCACTTGCCTGTACTAAAATGTAAAACACTGCTTCTGGCTGTCTGTAACACATATAAAGTAAGAGATTTCACTTTTTAAAAAAATTTAAATAGATAATTAAAATAAACTGCTAGTGCTACTCTAAAATCTGCCCCCTTTCTTACATTGTATTTTTTGACAACTCTGTAATGGTAAGTACATTTGTAAATGTGGTCATATAAGGAAGTACAGTCAAATTTACTCAAGTCTCCTGTGGGCAGTAGCAGACCAAATGAGACATGTCTGATGAAGAGAACATGGGAGCCCAGAGTCTGAGGAGATTCCTCTGCAGTCCGACCCCAGACATCTCCTTTTAACCTCCCTGAGAATATATATTTTTTTATCCTTCTTTGGTTTTGGGACTCCTCCAGAAAAAGAAAACATTACTGCTTTTCTTTGTCCTGGGCTATCGTTTTAGTGACATGGCCTTTTGCACGTTTAAACTTTGTACTGTTTTAGTGTTTCCTTGTTGTAATTTTGTTGTTCTGTGTGGACTTTTGTCAATTTGATACATTTCTTTCTTAAAGTTTACTTTTCTACAGATGGCTCAATGCCTAAAGTCCTGACGCCTCGCAGCGAGACGGTGCCGCGTTTTTAAAATGAGGATTTTATTTATGCAGAGAAGAACCCAGAACAACATCTAAGTTAAGTTGCAAATGTTTTGGCTCTTTGATGTGAATGACAGGAGCCGACTACACACTGAGAGCCATTTTTAATTATAAAGCAAGGGCTACAAATGCAGCAGGGCAGCAAGCACGCCACATGAAATGTTGAGGGCAAAACTCGAGCTAAGGGGAGAGAGGACAATCCCCACCTTTCTTCATTTTTGCTGCTCACTCTCTAATGGCGGAACTTTGTTTTGATAAGCGCTGCAGCCCTGTGGCCAATCACACGTGAGGATATGGGATCATGCCGCTATAAACAGAGAGGGGGACAGTCAGATGAGCCCACCCCTTCAGCCAATAGACGGTGTTAAGGGGGACAATGTGCCGCAAAATCAAATTTAACAGAGTTTACATTTATTATGTAATACCTAAAGTAATAATAAATTATTACTGTGAGTCTGTTTGGTACACTTGTGTGTAGTGTTTTGCTCATTTGTTTTTGTGTTAATGAAAATTAAAAGTCTGATGCAAAAATTATACAAAACCAAGAAGTTTGTAACAGAACAAATGCATAAGTTTAAGCAAGTACAAGGCTTCTCAGTTAAGGAACACTGAACGCAAAGACATTTGTCATACAAAGCATTCATATTTTGCCAAGTTAAGGTAAAATAGGAAGTTGCAGATGGTAATAAATTAGGAGCTGAAAGAGCTGGTTCTTCTTTGGGAGCCGTATCACAAGAGCCGGTTCGTTCTCTGAATAGTCGAACTTCCCATCTTTAGTGAACTGATGACACAAAAGTAGAAGTGCTTGGAAAATAGGCATCGTGTTACAAACTAACAAGTAATTGTAAGGTTGATGGGGCAATTAAATATTCAGATAGGGTTGGTTTGGATAGTTTTACTTTAACAAATCGAATGAATGATAAACAACGTTTTCCACGTCACTTTAGCTGAAAGCCTGACAGAATAAGCTTTCTTGATTACGAGTGAGTCTTTCAAGATCTCCAGTCGCCTCTGAACATACTGGCATCACTCCTGAGTCTGCGTTGTTAACGCAAAAGAGCGAAAACAAGGCAGTGTTCACTTTGCATCGAGGTACCAAAAGTCTAAATATCTTGACGGCAGGTTATAGCTGAGGGTTGCAGTAGATGAGACTATTTGGGTTAGACCAGTAACTTAGCAACAGGTAGTGTTTGTTATTCAGGTGGGCAAGCTGTTCTTCCCAGTTAAAATTGGCTTGTACAAATTGTCATTCTGCAGAGACTACAGGCTACAGCTGTGGCAAATATGTAATAATCACATTTTCCCAAATAAGATCCAGCTGCTATGCTGGGAGAAAATTGGGTTAAAATTTATTATCTGGAAAAATAAAAATAAAAAAAGCCAGTGAGAATGGCTACTTGTTCCATCTCTGCCCAAGTGGACGACCGTCCTGGGAATGTCAGCAGGCGGAGGAATGCCACAATAACTAGATGGACGTGTGTGACTTCCATTCCCAGCTTTGATAGCTATATTTGTCGTCTTCCTTCTGAAGGGACTGCATTCATGTCCTGGCCGATCCTTGTGACTTGCGGTCAGAGCTGTTTGCAGAATTGGCTGTAAAGTGGTGCAGAACAGTTGCCAAATTGGATTTTGCGAGATAAAAAGTTGCCAGATTTTAATAAAATAAGCCTGCCGAGGACGTCAAAGAGTTGCAGATGCTTGCATGAGAACTCGGGGGGGGGGAAAGATGGTATCTTCGCGGGCTCTTGTGCTCTTGTAAAATCTGTGGAGTGTGGTGTTAATAAAGAAGGAGCTGCTGGTATTTGTTAAACATCCATGAGAACAATGACCAAAGACATTTCTCAAGACATATTTTGCAGATTCATGTCCTAATGATGATGATAAATAATAATCGGGATGGAGAAACTGGCCAGACGCTGGAAAATGGAAATTGTCAAACAGCCAATCGAACAACCAGGAAAGAGCAAGTACAGTTTAGGAGCTAACGCTTCTCAAACATAAGTTCAGCACGTTCTGATCTTGCATCTCTCAGCGATCAGTAAATGCCCATGTGTGAACGTGCAGCAAGTACCGGAAGCTCATTCAAGAACTGGACTTGACGCTGAGGTCATGACAGGATCAACAGGTGATTTTCCTCTGTTATCGTTGAATTTTCTCTCCTACGACAATTGCGTCGGTATATATATTTTTATGCTATACTGCTTAATAATTAACAAACGTCTTTATCAGCAAATCATCATATTTAAGAAAATAGCAACATTCACAGCTTTCACTGCTCTTTTTATCTATATGTATAATTTTAACACTTCAATCCAGTTTGCAGGACATTTAGAGTTTTGACTATTCAAGTTTGGAGTTTCGTTCTCTCATCCAGAGGAGATGAGAGGAGAAGGTTCACAAAAATTACAAGTTATGGTAACAGTCCCTCTTTTTTCTGCAGTCCAGAGATTCCCCTAAAATACCAAAACATACTTTGACAGTTGTCTTTCGTAATCCACTTGCTGGACGTCCCACACAACTTCAGTCTGTCCTTTGTTTTTTTTTTTGTTGTTTTTTTCTTGAAGTGAAGAAAACAAAAGTAGCTTCTTCTCATCTCAAAGCAATTGCATAAAACACTGCATTTGTGGCCAGAGGATTCTGCAGCACAGTACGAGTTTTGGAGATCTTGTGATTTTGGCCGCGCTATCTACCAACTTCACCTACAAGTGGAGCCAGATATTTACATACAGTAGAGAAAAATACATTATGCCTTATTTTTTTGGTGTCGGACCTTAAATCTGACAAAGTGTTTTCTGTCAGACAGTAAGAAGAAAAACAAAATGTTAGGTTTCTTTTTATACAATGCAAGTAAGTAAGTCGACTGTGTGATTTCGATATGAACTGTATCACTATATCTTGTTGCAAAAATAAAGAGAACAGCTTTTTTTTTCATTCAAAATAGACATTTCAACTTTTTTTTTTTTACTGAAGAAAAGCTTTTTGTATAGAAGTAATTTGTTTCTGAGGGCAACATATTTTTGTTTATTTGTGTCTGGGGCAACATTAAAAAAAACAAGGTGAATCATGACTATAAAACACTTTGTTTCTTTTTCAAACATTCACATTAAAATGACACATCAAAGGAATTCCTGGAATTGAAAAATAACTACCTTTAAGTGTGGAAAGCTATTTTGGTCATTATTCACGTGCTGTCCGGTGCCACCTGGTGTTTATTTGGCGTCACTACGTTTTAGGTTTTTTTTGCCAGCAAATGTTTAAAAGTTCCGCCTGCTGAGCAATAATTTAAAAACTTGTACATTTTGGTTGGTTTACAATATTTGCACAGGCCTCACACATAGTCCGACATGCACCCTCTCCATGGTTAAACACCATTCTGAAAACAAAGCTGCAACTTTTCATTATGGAACATAGAAACTTTAAGAATTGAAAAATGTTGAGTAAGTAGTTGGGGTTTTAGGCAACCGATGGACAAACGGTGCCCAGATGATGTTGCGCCTTCGGAAATTTTTTTTTTCTTCTTTTTGCTAACCGACACATTTGAGTTAACTGGAGGCAGAACTGTGGATGTATTTTAAGGCCACATTTGGAAAACTCTGCTTTCTTGTTTGACACGATTGGTAAGTCAAAGGAAATGAGTCAATATATCAGGAAGAGAATTGTGGAGCTGCACAAGTCTGGTTCTTCCTTGTGAACAATTTCAAGATGCTCAAAGGTGTCGCGTTCATCTTTTCCAACAGTAATAGACGCTACGGGAATATGAACCTCTCAGGTTTTGTTCTGAAATGTGAAACATCGGCCTAGGACCTTGTGAAGATGTTGGCTAAATCTGGTAAGTCTGTGCCATTATCCCAATTGTGACGTATATGGGTGGCACCATCAATAATAATAATAATATTAGTTATTAGTTTGGCTATTTTCCATTGTGTCAGAAAAAAAAAATCTCACTTCTTTGTAACGTCAGAAATAAATAAAAATGTTTCACACTTTCCCATGCTATTCAAAGGAACTTACTGATCCCATTCTGCGTTGGAAACTGAACCAACTTTGAAACATTTATTCTTGTAGGCAATAAAAACTAAAGGGGGGAAATTACTGAAGTAAACCGTGACTTATAGACAAACCCCCAAGTTGTCATGGATCTTTTAACTACAGCCAGTCAGTAAAACCAACCCAGTCGTCCAACACGTCAAGGGGAGAGACGCTACCAAATGGACATATGCATTTCTGTCATATCAAAAAAAGTGACAAACATAATGACAAAACTCCAGTGAATTTAGTGAAAGTGTGTGATTTGGTTCCCCCCTTGGCCCGGCTCTGGTTCTGGATCACAGTCCCATCCAGAGAGTCGATGGACTTTTTGTGGACTCCGTTGATGTCCCTGACATGCATGAAGCAAAGCAGAATGTTTCCCTCTGCGTATCATAATAACTTCTGTCAAGATGTGCACGCTCCATGCTGCCCTTCCCAGCACTCCATAGCGTTTGCTGCTTAACAATTATTTCACTGTTTATCCCAGTGGGGCTTGAGTGATGAAGAACACAAAACCTTCCTTTTTCCAATAAACATATTCATATTTTCTACCATCTTCAGACTCTGGGAATCATGTCTCTGCTTTTCTCTGTGTGCAACGTTCAAGATTATCTGCATTTGTTGAAACAAATCTAAATAATCTGGTTTTAACTCCGTTAAAAATATTTTTTTTACTTTATGCTGCACTTTACTGAGAATGGACCAAGAAGTTCCTAAGCTGTTACTACCTTTGTTGACATATCAAGAATGCGGAGAGGTCACTCATCAGACCCTCCCTTTAAAGACTTAGAGGTTCTTTAATCATCTTCCACTGGGGAAGATCAAATTCACTTTGCTTTAATTAAATTACAGCACAGGCAGCATGCACTGTATGTGAATAAGGCAGAGAGAAACTAACACGAATATGCTGCAAAAATTTTATTTCAACATACCAACATGAAATGTGGCTGAATTTGCCATATTTAGCCTAATATTTAAGTTAATAACCACGGTACCTAAGGTAAGTGGAGATGATCAAATTCTCTGTAGAGATCATGGGGGTTTAGTCAAAACAGCTTCTGGAATATTACAAATCATGTTTAATTATAAAATGATCAGTTTAGGTTATGATGTTGAAAAACAACTTTTTGGCAAGTTTTTGTCCCCATAAAATTAACTATAAGCCAAAATATGTTATGATTACAAGTGAAAAATCCAAAAATCCCATTAAAGCTGAGAATAAAGATGTTTGCTGAGTGAATCAGGACAAATCATCAGATGGAAACGTTCTCTGAAGGAGCTTAACACATCTCTGTGTGAGGTCAGAGTCATCTTTAGAAGCAAAAAGGTGAAAGGTTATCAGAACGTCATCTAAGCTAACACACTGATGAGGAAACTCCAGTTGGAACAAAATATTGCCCTTGTCAAAAAACAAGGAGAAAGTTTCCTGTTCAGTGTCCTGAACATCACCGGTTTGCAGTACTGATGTAGACCAACGTTGGCCTAATCCATACCTCACAGTCTGTCTAAATTCATTCATCTCTACCCACCCACAAGTTTTCTACGTATTTCCATGTGCGGTCCAGATTTTTGTGGCGATGTTGGCTGTTCACTTTGGCTGGGAAGACAATACTGCCACCCACAGGGTGGTGCCACGCGTATACGGTTGAGTGGGGTGAAATGAACCATTTTTCCAATTTAGGATCACTGCGTGAAGGCAATCTTAGTTTGGCCGCTAAGTTATATATCTGCAGGATGTCGTACATCTCTTCAAACAATCCGAATGTGTGCAAACACAACTATTTTGATACTATAGCATTTCATAAAACACGACTCAGCTTACCACATCTATGGGGGGTGAGTTTCGCCTGAGCCCGCAGCTAAATTTATTAGCTGTGGGCACAAATAAATTTCGTCTTTATTTGCACCCACAGCTAAATCGCTCCATTCTTATCTTCGGTTTATGACATCATATAGTAATCCATTAATACCACAAATGGTATCTATAGCAAATTTAAAAATATCTATTATGGTCTGAACACACATAGAGATAGTGACAGTGATGGGTCAGCTCACGAACAGAAGAAGAAAAAGAGATATATATATATTTATAGTTGGTTTAGCTTTGCCAGACAGCATCAGGATGACTGAACCCAAAGGGTACGCTGATAATCTGAAAACAAAAAAGTATGACATCTAGCCAAACAAACAAACATAATTGTGTTTTTATGCCACTCACATAAGGACTTTATTACCACATGCATTCTCACATAAATTTGTTTTATTTTTTTTACGTAATAAAAAAAAAACATAAAAAAAACTTTTTTTGTTGTTGTTTATGTTGGATTTTGGAGGAATAAAAGAAACATACTCATGGCTCCATCTGGCACCGGTTAGCTTCTTCTCATTTCACTTCTGACGCCGTTGATGGAACATGAATGTTTGCCAAGACGATTTTTGGCAAACAGTTTGTTCAAAATACTTAGGTGGACGTTGTGGTTCTGCAACTTAAACCTACTGCATAAGTTCAGAGACTCTTTCCATCAGAAATGATGAGTTAAAGACACTGGATGTTGCAACAAAAGCACGCCATGTTAAAGTTGTAGGGGTGCTCAAGCCTGTGTGGCCTGTGATCTACTTCAGGCAGCAGACGTTGGGACTCTACCAATGTCACTCATTCAAGTTTCTCACAAAAGTTCAAATTTAAATGCGACTCTATAAAACTGGGAACTTTTAGGATTGGATATAAGCATTTAAGTTTGCTTTGTTTTCCCCCAAAAGAGGAGATTTGGGGGATGGGGGCAGCCTAACCTTTTGCTGTTTGCATGAGAACAGATGGGAGTTTTTAAAAACAATTAACCCTTTTGAATGCAGGCCATTATGTGGTTAGAGAGTCCAAAAGAGAGGAAAAGGAAGAGAAAGGTAAGACGGAGAGGGCTGGAAAGGGTGGCAGAAAGGACGGAGGGGGGGGAGGTGTTTGGTGAAAGATGTGGGTGAAAAAACAGGGCCAAAGAGGGGGTCGTGTTGCAGGAAAAGCAGGAGTGTTGGGACTGGGATAGGAAGTAGAGGGTCTACTTAGGTTTTGTAAATTATAGTTCCTTTAACCTCTAAACATGGTGAGAAACCCCATGGGGCAGCCGTGTCTGGGACACATCACGCTGGGAGAAACGCTCCAACCTGACATGTGGGTTTGCCCAGACTCCTTGACCCCCAGCACCAGTTATCAAACGCAGATCTCAAACCCACTGAGAGAATTGTGTTTTAAAGATCCCAAACACATAAGGACTTTACAATAAAAAATATTAATGAATGTGTACCATTTGTAAATAACGAAAACCAGGAAGTAGTCTTCAAAACCAAAGAGCTGCCATTTTGTTCATTTTTTCTTCTGTTTGCATTGCAGATATTTATTGCCAAGCATCTCGAATAATAATACAGATGAAAAGTGAATAATGTTTAAAAACTAATTGCATATTGTTTTGTAATAACTGTTGTGTTACACTATATTTCCATTTATTTTCGTGTAGGTCCATTTTAGAGCCAATCGAGTATTGGGAAATATGACAGATCAAAGCAAAAATAACCAAAGTCTCTTCTACTAAACAGTTAGGCCATAAATTGACAAAGATGAGCCTCTGGTGATCCATAAATCGTATCACTAATATCTTGCAGACATGAACTTTTGAAAATCAAGCTGGCATCACAGAACCGGGGGAGGCATAAAACGAAACTCAACAGGGTCACTACAGCATGTTAATCATGAAATAAGTGTCAGAAAACCCCCAAAGGTTTAACTGCATTTTTGAGCATACTGAAGAAACAATGCTTCAGTATGCTTGAACTATCCAACCATGAAGTCTGTTGAGCTTTCTCGTTGAATTTCTGCAAAACTGAGTGTGTTCATGACAAGAAATGATTTGATTTAAATACGTACTGTACAGAGGTACTCTCTGTCTTTTTGCCTCACATCCCCAGCCAGCTGGGTGCACAGGACATGTATAATTGGCACATAACCCACTCGAGCTGTGCACCATTTACACTGTCAGAAGTCAGCTTATATAAGACAGGAACTGCCTCAATTTTCAGGGCTAAAACTGACAGGGGAGCCCATCGGCGCTGTCATAAAACATGTGGAAATGAAAAAACAAAAACATCTCACTACTGTTTTTTAAAAAATTGTTTTTAGCAACTTCCTCCTAGTAGATAATACCTCGGCTAGGTGTACACCTGATTTACTTACAGTAAGCTGTGTGCAAAATATAAAAGCAACACATTTCAATGGTCATAAAGGTTACAAAAGAGATGTAAAAAGTCCCAAATCTGAGCACTAATGATAAAAACGAGGAAGGCGTGAATCGAGCGGCACCCATTGCAGCTGCAGCAGGATTTCATCACCTTCCTCACCTGGAGAACTAGCAAAGCCTTGAGAACCTATCAGATCATGCTTTTAATCAACAAGGATTATTTAGCCCTGCTACCATCTGAAGTCTCCAACATGATAGTTTTAAAGGTGGCCATAAATCTGTGGCAGTTATAACCTGCAAGGTTAGGAAAGGTTTGCAGAGCGACTTTGACATCATACTACTAAAGTAAAGACAGCAGCAATAGCAGCAAAGTCCAAAGGATTAAAAAGACATACTAAGTGCATTTGGACAGTCTGAGCGAGGAAATATGAGGGAAATCTACTGGAAATGCTTTATGCTTATTCTCAAGTGAATGTTGCTGAATGCTGTACAGCATGTCTCCTCCCATGAGCCTGATCTCTATAAAGAAGTAATCTGATATAAGCTATCGAGGTATGTCTCGAGCAACATCTGTCGTCTTGAGCTGCAAGATACAAACTTGTTAGTTCAGAATTTAATGGCCTCACAGAAGAGTTCAAGGTTACCCAAAATCAAGTCTTCTCTGGAGATTCCCACTGATGCCCAGTCCATCTTTGACATCATACTGCTTACTAGTACGATGTGGCACACTACATCATACTATTCCCACTAATGGCCAGTCCATCAGAGGGCATTGCTGAAGAGACTGACTCTAAAACATCAATGTGGAAATGCCTCAGACCTTCTTAAGGTACACATCTCTTTAAAACATTTGCCTATCAATATTATCATTCTATCAAAGGCATAAAAAAAGCTTGACCTAAAAAAACTGACTACTTAGAGGAGGCATTCAAGACAAAGTTTGCCAAGTACCAAGGTGCTGTTGCCAACCAAAGCAGTGAATCACACCGGTACCAAGTAGGTACTATTGGGTTTCAGTCGCCAACTCCTCTCTATAGAGCCTATACCTTCTTTGGTCTTAGTTGGCCGATTAGAAGAGGAGCTGCTAGGGCTGCACTAGAAGGAGCCGAAAGAAGAACCCTCTATCTCTCTCGCTTCTCTCTTAGTCCACAACAACACTTGTTGTGGACGAAGAGGAGTAAACTGGGACCTGATGCTGCTAGGATACGATGCAGGGCTTGATGAACCTTATGTGGATTACTCGGGTGAGATCATATGATGTGAAACCTAAAACACCAGGCATGCATCAAGATAAAGTATTTCGGTGCGCATGATGCATCTTTCACCGTTTGCAGCTTTTGTTTTACGCATTACTGCAAAAACCGCAGGGCCATAGTTGTATTTTTCCCCACAGATCATCACTAGTTTGGCTCAACTGAGAAGTCTTTCTAGCGATTCTGGGTTAAGTCTTTCCACATGTCCATGGCATCATTTGTAGCTGTCCCTCTGCTTATATTGGTTGCGCCATTGAGACAACAAACACAATACAAAACATTCAAGCATTCATCCATGTTTCCAGACACACTTTGTCGCAACTCTGGAGCTGATCTCGACAGAGAAGAAGAGCACACCGGGTACGTCTTCAGTCCAAAACAGACGATGCAAACGTAAAGCTAAAAATGCTTTTTGTAAATTTTACCAGTTATTTGCACTGTGCGTTTATCAAATAATCCTCTCTCCTGCAGCTTATGTTTCACAATTTTCTTTTGGCAAATCTGTGTTGTGCAACTCTGTTTTTGGCAATCGGTCTAAAAGCTCAGCCTTCTCAATCAGCATGCCAGTAAACAATTTCATGCAGTTGTCCCAGCAGACCAAGAAGAATAATACATTTCTTCGATAAACTTTCAGTCGATCACACGACTGAAAGTCGTACGAACAGTACAGTACGAACACGCGTGTTCGTACTGTCTGTCTTTCGAGCTGGATGTAGGGTTACTCCCCAAAATAAGATCTTTGGCTCGTCAGAAGCTGAAAATAATCAAAGTTGGATTAGTTGTTAAACAGGAGCCTTTCAAAGTAGACCAACTTTTTACATCAAATTATCACATGAAAAAGTATTATGATTCATTATTTAGAATCATAACATTTTTATGCTGTTAGCCAAGAGATGAGAGAGGTTGGCTCTGCCAAAGCGTGTTTAAAGAGTTTCTTGTCCCCATTGTACTAAGACATGTTATATTACACAGAACTTCGTCTTTAAATCCTACAAGACAGAACCGCTTTCGCTAAGTCTACTTCTACATAGTCATTTAACATCATTACATCTCTCAGGGTCTGTTCAGGGCAAGGAAACCTTAAATGGATCATTTTGATTATATTAAAGAAATGGGTTTTTGGAGCTGTTATCGGTAGTCAAATGGCAATTGGTGTTTAAGCTATTAAACATTGCTGCTTAAACACCAAAGTCTGCTTAACTACCAGGTACTGACCACATCAACCCCTTTATGATCACAGTGAACCTGTCTTCTGGTGGTTACGTTTCTCAGGCTGACGACTTGCTTTAAATCCATTCAAGTACAAAACACAAAACACATCTGAGTCACTATAAACCTCCAAACACACCAAGCTTACTTGATCTCTTTTGGAAAATGTCGTTTACAACATTGACCTGGACTGCATTTAAATGAGAACCAGGTTGAATTAAAAACAAAAGATTGCACCTTTTTTTTTTTTTTTTCCCCAGAGCTAAGCGAACTTCTACGAAAATAATTTCATGAAACCTTACGTCAAAACAGCCAAACTAACTGCGTGAACATATCCAGGTAGAGTTACTTTTAAATGCTAAAGTAGATTAAAACATTCACAATTTAAAATAGTAAAGAATTTCTTTATTTATATATGTAAATATAGCCTCCCATCAAATTTCCCCATAAATATACAAAAAAAAAAAAAATGCCTTTAACCAACACATGTCTCTGAACTTTATAGGCAAATTTTCACCAGAATTTGCCAACCTCTTCCATGGAGAAGCAAAAGGAAAACAGACAACTCCAGTATTTGTTGTTATAATTAAAATCAAGTTGTATTTTTTTTATTGGTGTCATATACCACCATTGTGAAAATCTGTTTTGTTTCTCCACTTTGCTTTACGATTGCACCTCTCTAACTAGCGCTTAAAATGACTCACTGTTGAGACTTTCTTTCTGCTTTGCCATAATGAGTTTGCTCAAAAAATTGCCTACTGCGATTGCTACTTATTACTGATTCGTTGCTCTTTTCGCAATATTTAGAGATGGGAAACAGAACAACAGCTCTTTCTGACTTTTTTTTTTTTTTTAAATCTATTATTCCCACATATTAATGCTTCTGCTGGTATTTTGTTTTGTACATTTTTGTGTTATTTACATATTAATCTACTTTCTAATTACCTTATGTCACGTGATGATAGAGCTCCAGTAGAACACAAACTATCCCTGCTTTTAAATTGCAAACTTAAAGTGATTACATTTGAGTAAAAAAGAAAAAAAAACTAAACAATTCCAACAAAATAAATGTCCAAAAATAACGTTTTATCTTCAGGGCTAAAACTTTCCAGTGCTTGTGTTCCATCTCATGAAAAAAGATTTGTCCCTGGTGGAGAACTGTGACGCTAACTGAACTGTATGCCCTCCAACTTGTGCAAAGATCAGGACCGAGTTGCTCTTCAAAATTGTAGTTTTCAGGTTTGAGTTACAGGTGGTTGCTTAAGGTGCAGTTTATGTAATCTCTGGGGGAAAAAGAAAAAGAAAAAGTGGCATCCAGCAGAGAAGCAGCAGCAGCATGGTAAGAGTTACTCAGCTGCTGGAGACAGTTTGCCTGTAGGGAGTCATTAGCTTTCTAGCAGCAATTCTGAGCAATGCCGTAATGCGTCTGGCAGGGTCGGACCGGCGATGGGGCCGAATGCTGACGCACCAAGATGAAAGTCTGGTCGTTTCTGTTGCGTTGCAGCTCAGCGACGATTTGGTACTCTTTGTTGCACACATGACAAACAGTTCTTTCCGAGAAACACACTCGACCATCGAGGACAAACAATGCAAAACTGCTGTGAACGGTTAACTCTTGGAGATTATGCAATTTTCCATTTGGCTCTTGCCATTTCTCTAATCCTGCAACTGATTCCAGTTTTTGTCCTCTTTCTGCCCATGGTTTCTACATCACCTCTGCTGTTGGCTGTAATGATCCCTTTCGATCATTACGTCTAAAACAAATATTGAGCGACAAGTTTGGATTTGTGTTCCATAAGAGTTCCATCAGTAGTAAGAGTAAAATAACTCTTACTAATAACTTTAATAAGAGTAAATAATGCTCGAGCTTTATTTGCAACAGTTGACCGGCTGACAAACCCTCCTATGACGTACCATCTGAATTTCAATGTAATGCCGCCTGCAACCAGTTTTCCAGCTTCTTTTCAGAAAAATTTTTTAAAAATCAGAGGATTAATCTGCACATCCACTCTAAAGCCAGTACCAATGCTGTACCCAAACAAAACAAATACAGGAAAAATGACCCAATTTCAACTACTTAATTATAAAACCCTAGAAGAAATTATACGTCAACTAAGCTCAAGCTCCTGCTGTCTGGATGTCCTACCCTCACATTTCTTTAAGAAGGTCCTGCCTGTCATTGCTACTGATCTGATCCAAATAGTAAACTCATGGCTCTCATCAGGCATTTTTCCCCAGGTTTAGAAAACAGCAGTAATCAAACCACTGATAAAGATGAATAATCTGGACAGATCACTACTGCAGAATTACAGGCCGACCTCTGACCTCCCATTCATCAGCAAAGTTATTCGAAAAACTGTGTAAACAATTAAATAGCTTCCTAACGATGACCAACCGCTTTGACTCCTTCCAGTCTGGTTTCCAGTCTCACCACAGCACAGAGACTGCCCTCCTAAAAGTGTTCAATGATATCCATATAAATACGGACTGTGGGAGAACCACTGTGCTGGTTCTATTGGACCTCAGTGCAGCTTTTGACACTGTTGATCATGACATATTACTGAACCGACTGGAGAGTTGGGTCGGACTCTCCGGTCCAGTGCTTAACTGGTTTGAATCTTACATAAAGAACAGGGATTCCTTTGTTTCAACTGGAAACTTCTCATCAAAGAGGTCAAAGATCACATGTGGGGTACCCCAAGGTTCAATCCTAGGGCCCCTCTTATTCAATATTTATATGCTCCCACTAGCTCAGGTTATAACAGGAAATAATATCAGCTACCATAATTATGCAGATGACACTCAGTTCTACATTATGATGTCACCAGGTGACCTTTGACCTCATCCAATCACTGAATAAATGCTTAGAACAGATATATGTGTGGATGTGCCAAAACTTTTTCCAGCTGAACAGAAACAAAACTGAAGTTATTATTTTTGGACCTAAAGAGGAATGAT